>CAUYTI010118448.1:0-43162 GCA_963575145.1 Galago senegalensis | reverse complement strand
TGATTATAAGTTTTGTTTCTATGATTGAAAGATGTTTGCTTTTTGCCTTGCTTATTACCTCCCTTTATTCAGTTTCTCACAGGCACAGTCTCTGCAGTTGTGATAAAAGAGAACTAACGCAAGCCAAATGCTCATAGCTCAGTAATATTATCAAGTAGCTATAGACACCCACAATAAATGAAATGAGACTCCATTCCTGATCTATGGAGTCTCAAAAGAAAGAATGAGGAAGGAGAAATAAATCTCATACTTCTTAGTGATCCCGAGAAAGCAGGAGGCAGCTGCGGAAGACCTCCTCCTCCAAGATAAGAACAAACTTGACACTGAGCCAAAGTAACCTGGAAAAGCCAAAGGAAAAAAAGGACTCTGTAACTAACAACAATACTCTGGTTTCTAACATCTGTAGCCATAACTATGTAGCTGATGTTGAACTGAAGTAAAAAAGGTATAAAAGAGCCTAGAAATAAACTGTTCCTGGGAAACAAAAAAAAAAAAAAAAGAAATGAGAATGTGGTTTCTGTCCAAAGCTGGGGCTGTGTAGGAAGCAGCTCACTCCCCACCCCATGAAAATGTCTAACGCTGCTCCGTCCAATCAAACACCACGTGGGCCCTATGTGTAGATTTGAAATTTTCTATTGGTCTTCTGAAAAATTAGAATCCAGTAAAATTTTAATGATGTATTTTATTTAACCTGCTATTTCAAAAACGTTATCTCCACCTGCAATCAGTGTAAAGCTTTGAAGGCAATTTTCCTTTTAACCATAAGCCTGTAAAATCTGGTGAGTATTTAGACTCACAGCATCTCAATTCAGACTCCCACTCAGCAGTCCTGTGTGGCCAGAGGACGTGGCATGGAAAGCACAGAAATAACAGCCTTGCAAGCAGGAAAATGCATAACGCTTAGTGAAAAACAAAGTCAACCTATTAATAAATCCTGTGACAAAGGAGAAAAAAATTCTGTATCAATTTTCTCATAGGCTAAATGGAAGAATTAATCTAGAAAGACTCCAGGGAGTAAGTTGACGGTTTAGATGCCAGATAACGGCTAATTGCCTGTCATGTTCCAGAAAGAAGATGCTGTCATCTGTAACCTCAGGAAGACTGATGTGTGGGTTATCCAAGAAAAAGTCATGCCAACAGCAGCAACACATTTTATTTCAGAACAAGCTGAAACTGCCATTTATGTACATAGAAGGGTTACATGCACGGTGTAAGCACTGCTCTCTCCACATTTAACACGTGAATACCAAGTCTCTGTCCTCCCACTGTGCAGAGCGGCTCACGGGGTGCTGCCTACTCGGAATTATCACAGGCCCTGTATATGCTAATTATCCAAATATGAGCTCTATGAATTACACATATCAAAACATCAATATGTACTTCATGAATTTGCACAATTATTATTTGTCGATGTAAAAAAAAGCTAATTTAAAAATATGCACCCACAGCTAATGGCTTTGAAAGGCATCCAAGCATTTCCAAAGTAAATCTCAGTAAATAAATGATGCTGACTGTTTACCCTTAAAGTTAAGTGCCAGTGGCTTGGACACCCCCCAGATCACCAGACTCTGCAAGCAGCAGAGACAGCGTCTGAGCAAGAAGCATGAAGCAGGTAACGTCAAAAGAGCTCTGGCCGGGGCAGCAGGTACACCCCCCTCCCCCAAGCATGTAGTGCCCAGAGCCAGAACACAGCCTGGAGAGGTGACAGGGTGACGTTCCCTCTGCATGAGATTGTCTGTTGTCAAGATGGTGCCCATGTAGCACTGGGGTTCTGGTGTCCTCAGAAATGGTTATCAGTGACACTAGTCACAGTGGTGTTATTCTGAGGTGCTCAGGCTCATCAAGAACAAGTAGAAAGTCTCTCGGGGTCACACCTGCTCTAAACACAGAACAGATACATGATGTCCGCTGTCTATCAAAACTCTAAGGGAGGCCGTTCCGTCCGTGGGACGGGCTGCTGGCTGTCTGTGCTGACCAGGCCTTGCTCTGTGACCTTGTGTATTGCTCTGGCTCTGTAAACCTATCTGTCACTCAATAAACTTTGCACCACACTTAAAAAAATAAAAATAAAATTTGAATTTAACCATGTGTCATGTAATTTAACCAGTCACCTACATTAACCCTAAGTCTTTCCGAAACCACAAGCAAACATTTTTCCATCTTGCCAACATTCAAGACGGACGTTTGAGTGGAGAGCCGTGAAGATTCCTTCCGGAGCCTCCAGCCCGGCCCCGTGCCTACAGTGGGTACTTTGAGCCGGGTAGCAGTCAGGGACCCCAACAGGTGCCCTCCAGGTGGAGCTTAGGGACCCCTCTGGGCACTCTGCTCACTTCTCAAAGTTGTTGGGCCTGTGCAGGCACCAGGCCTCGCTGCTGCTGGACCTTAGAAGTCCCGGCATTCACTCCTGGGGCCTGGCCTCCCTCATGGTCACATCACAGCCACAGGGAACCCACATTGCTGCCCCTCTCTCAACATGCTCCCCTCCCCACTCACCAGTGAATCTATATTCTATGCATGAAGACAGCTATAAGCTATCTTTTATCAACACCATGGGGTGCTCTTAGAGGATCAAATCTATGTGAAAACCCACCGCCCTGTGTGGACAGCGTGGCACCTTGTGTTAGTGGGGCAGATGCTGGAGCCCTTGGAGAGACGCCTGCTCCTTCCCACCCTCACTCTGTCCCTGGAGGGGCTCAGAGCAGCGGGGGCCCAACATCTTCTCCCTGGTGTCTGGAGACTCTCCTCATTTCCTGTAGTATTTTAATGTAATCAGCGCCGCTCAATCTGCATAGCAATCACATTACCAAATCAGCCCCGTCCAATGAACTGCTGAAGAGCTGGGTAATCAGACCCAGGTTAATATTAATTGCCACACTTCCTGCACCTGGGTGCCGAGAAGATAAAAAGACAGCCCAGGAGGGGAAACTCAGGGAGAGGGAGGCTGCACTCCCGACAGTTAAATATTTATTGTTGTGTTCTTCTCCGAGGCTGGCCGAAATTTTTCTTTTCAGGCTTAACAGTGAATTCTTCAATCTGGAAACGTGTCTTTGAGGCTAGTGCTGAGTCTGCGGCTATAAACATGTGGATCTTTTACATTAAAAATGACGTTACTTCCATATGCAAAGTATATATTAGTTTCATAGAAGGGCTAATGTACACAGCTATCATTTAATAAAAAAAAAATGACGTTAGTAACTAAAATATGTTTTCTTTGTAAATAAAGAATAAGTCAGGGTAGAGCAGGAGGAGTTAGACATTCTTACCTGGGTTCTCATTGGTCAGCTCCATGTAAATCCTTTCTGTGTGTTATGTCAATTCTAAGCCTTAATTTCTTTGTTTATTTTTTCTTTTTTTTTTTTTTTTTTTTGCAGTTTTTGGCCAGGGCTGGGTTTGAACCTGCCACCTCCGGCATATGGGGCCAGTGCCCTACTCCTTTGAGCCACAGGCATCACCCAAAGATTGGCTCAATTTCTTCATTTAAAAAATATGGGGTTAATAATATCCTCCTGCTTAAGTCACTGTTTTTAAGTGTTGTAGTTCATTTAAAGTCTAAGCTGTAAGATGGTGTATGGATAGATGGCTATATGGTCGATCAGTTAATTTTTTGTACCCAAGTTAAAAAGAAATAACATAAACATTGTACACATATCGTTTCAGCTGTCACCTGCAGCATGACATAAAATGGAAAAGTACTAGAACATGACAAATTGGAAGAACCCAGGTATGCAGCCTATGGTGCTATCTCTGAGTATTAGCATTTTGCATCTGTGAAGTGGAATAATAATTATTTTATAGGACTAGGTTGAGAATTAAATGATTGGAGAGATGTTAAATTATTGAACAAAGTTCCTTGCACACAGAAAATTTAAGTAATCTTGTTTGTTTCTCTCCGTAGAGATTTGTGAAAGTTGAGTAGGATTTTAGCCTATGCTGCTGATGCCATCTCCCCCTTTTATTCAGATATACATGTATGCATTTTATATATCTTACTTGAAGAATGTTTACATAAAATAAACTGGTAACAAATGTGAAGACAGAAAAGGTTCCTTTGCATTGAGACGGGGCTCTTCCCAGCGAATAACCTCCCAGGATAACCCCTCCTTTACCCTCTGCTCTTACTTTGCCTGTTTTTAACTTCGTGTTGTGTAACTTCTGTGTCTTTCTCCTTTTATTGAACATCTTGTCTCTGGGATTCATTCCTGTGAATTATTTAGTAAAATGACAGGAATATTTTAAAGATTTCATGTGGAAATGACTGGGAAACAAGGACGCAAAAATAGAACATTATAAGGGTAATTTTCAGAATCATGAAGATCCCAAGTGACTAACAGACAGGTTTTGTGGGTAAGAGCAGAGCAAATAGACCTTAAAGGAAAGAATAAGGGGAGGTTTTCAGAAACACCAGTTTAAGGAATTTAGAATCTATTTTCCTCTAATCAAACAATACTCACTGTATCATTTTGAACACTGAATTAACAGATTACACCTGTGCTTAAGAAAAAATAATCTCAATACTGGGGGCATGAAAGAAGGATCTGAGGAAATTAGGTAATAGTCTATTAAAACATGACAAAAATAAAGACAAAATTTTTCTCAATTAGAAATATGATATGAAAAACAAAAATAAAACTTATATGTTTTTTAAAAGTAGTAATCACATATTAAAAAACAAACACAGGGCAGTGCCTGTGGCTCAAAAGAGTAGGGTGCCAACCCCATATACCAGAGGTGGTGGGTTCAAACCCAGCCCTAGCCAAAAAAAAAAAAAAAAAAAAAAGAACGAAAAGAAAAAAAGAAAGAAAAACAAAACAAACAAACAAACACATATGGCTAAGAAAAATCCAAGATTTGAAGCCCTTCCTGACTCCCAGCTGGGGTCAGATTAATTACAAGTGATTACAATTCATTTTCATCACTAAAATAATTTTAAATTTGTGATAAAGCCTTTTTATCTCTAAGAAGAAAACTTAGGTTTAAAAAGTCAAGAGATTAGGGTGGCACCTGTGGCTCAAGGAGTAAGGCACTGGCCCCATATACCAGAGGTGGCGGGTTCAAACCCGGCCCCGGCCAAAAACTGCAAAAAAAAAAAAAAAATTCAAGAGATTTATAGGGCATTCTCAGATGGCAGGCAGAGCTGGTGGTTTCCAGTGGGAGAACGGGCTGGATGAAGCCCTGGATTTTTTTTAAAGTGACAGAGCTATTCTCCATGACGCCACGATGGTGGGTATGAAATACTGTGTTTGTTAAAGCACATAGGGACTCAGGGCAGAAAGAGTGAAACTGAGGTACATAATCAAACTCAGCCCATGAGCAAGTAAACAAGGTAAAGCTGGAAGGTCCCAGGGATCCAGAATAAAACACAGACTGAAAACATATTTAAATTTATCATAAACGTATGAAACAACCTCGTGAAGGGGAGGGGTGAACATGTTACTGACCTCAATGCCTTTGGAAGTGTGTGGAAATTCCAAGAAGGGTAGGTGAGCTCTGTAGTCTTGTTGTTAGCGCTGCCTCTCCAGGGAGTGGGTTTTGACACTTGTAAACACGTCCGGGTAGGCTGGGAGGGAGCCCATAACTGTGGGGATGTGGGGGGCTGGACTGACTCTGTGGAGTTGGGGGCTGCACATCAGGAGCCGCCTGCGATGAGGGAGTGGAGGTCTGGACCCTGGCAGGAACACGTGTCCCTGACACAGATGTGGCTGAGCACAGGCAGAGATAGCTGTATTCACACGCAGGGGTGTGTCAGTGGGTCAGCGCACACAGACGTGGTCCCTCCATCTGTCAGCTCAGTGCCCTGGAAGCCACAGCACCCCATGCAACCACACCTCCCACACCTGGTCTTGGCTTCTCACACCGTTCTCCTATAGGAGGAACCAAGAGAAACACCAGATTCTAGGACAGGGTAGGAAAGGTGTCAGATGGGCCCAGAGCGTCTGGTCATGCCCGCAAGTAAGGACATTCCCAGACAAACAGAAATCATACTAGGGGGGATGTCCAAGGGAGACAGGAGCCCGTTGGAAGAACGTCCAGAGGCTGTACATTCCCAGGGAAAAATACAAAGGGGGTCGTGTTGGGTTACTATCTGAGGCGTCATTAAATACCCACGAGTCCATTTGCTGCACATGAATTACTGGGTAGATGATAAAATTATGGAAAATGAACAAATATCAAATATCACATGCGGAAGAATTCCCAGTAATGGATTTGGACACCCGGAGGTTGTGGAGGTGAAAGGTAACTCCTCAGTCCTTACGGGTGGGCTGTGCCTGGCCACTTCCCTCCAGAGAGCACAGGACGGGAGGGGAAATCAAATTTACAGCAGAAAACCTGAGAACAATCTGCCGTGGGATGATCCGGGCCAACACCATCACGTCCTGTCCAGTGTGACCCTCAGGATGACGTGATGGTCACAGCCCTTTGTCTCTGTGATCTCCCCTTCCCAGCCTCCAACCACAGTCTGATCGCAGGACAAACATCTGAAATCCCCCCCCCCACCACCACCGAGGACGTTCTGCAAAATACCCGTCCTGCACTCCTCCATGCTGTCAGGGACCCCCCCCCAAATGTCACATGACTCTGAGTCTGATAAGACTAAGAACATCATGACCCTGTTTCAAAATAAAGAGAAACAAGAGCAGAAGGAAGGAGAAAGACTTTTAGAGGACTATTAACGTCCACTGAAACGATAGTTTATTGTGGTAATTATTAATCCCCAGAGACATGATAGCATTTTTTCCTTTTCAAATAAAGAAATGTCTTTAAGATATTAGCAAAAATAACAATAATAAGCTCTGAGGAAAAAAATATAGTAGAAAAAACAAGATGGGAAAGGATTAGAAGATAATCATAAATTCTGCAAAATGCACTGAGGATTTCAAGCACTCATGGAGAGACAGGAGTTGGGAGAGGTTTGACCATCTCGCAGGTGGGTTGAGGCCCCTGTGGCTTTTTACAGAGCAGAGGTCTGAGCCCACAAGGGAGGTGCGGGCTGGACGGCTCAGTGTGTCAGAAGTGGGGCTGTGGTCCAGGGAAGTACAATATGAAAAATAAAATATTTATCCTCAGGCATTTTTGCATTTTTAAGATTGTTTCCAGTGAAAAGGACAAGTTGTACATTCAGTAAATAAGGAAAACTGGGAAAGGAAATTCTGCTTGACAGCCACACGCCCTAGAACAATGACTCAATTCAAGAAGGATTTGCTCTCATACCACTTTTGAGTTCTGTGCTCACACGAAACTATTCACATCCATCCAAATCAACTTACCACAGAGATGCATTCTCTTCATGGAATGTCAGATGTTTTAAAAGTGCATTTGGTGATTAAAAACCCCACATAGACTCTGTAAACTATATGCCCCAGGACTGGTCCCTCGTGGGTGAGATTGAATTTCCTCACCTGCTGTTCACAGTGCCTGTTATAATTTCTGAAGTTCTTTGCTCTCCTGATAACTCAGCTCTGCCCGGCTGCTGCTATCCCCAGTAAAAACACCTGTACAAGTCAAGGGCTCCATTTAGGACCGGAAGTGGCTGGGGCCGAGCTCTTGACCCAGGTAGAACCGGGGTCCTCAGTACTGCGTGTAGGGCTGGGCTCTGCTCCTCAGCCCCAGCCCCAGCTGCAGGTGCCCCACCCTCCACTCCCTGCTCCTTCAGAAAAAATACCTCTGAACGTGGGCCTACCGAGAAATGACCAGCCTTCCCTTTAACAAACAAAAATCCGAAACCTCCATTCTTGTTTGACATCAGTTAGGAAATGGCTACAATATGGGAGGCTATGGTGCACTAAATGGAAACACCTGTATTTAATTACTATGATACGAGCAGTGCTACATTTCAGTGTCTTCACTCGTGACAAGGGACCGGCCTTGAACACATCCTTTTCATGTATTGTAACATTAAATGGGATGACACATTTATATCTGCTCAGTATCTGGAGACTAAGTTCAGCTTTGTGAAACTGCATTAATATATTATTAACACAAAAATCTCTGGGTTTCAGGCACTTCTGATTCATAAAACATCACACACCTGAAATTGCACGAAAGCACAGAACAACAGGGTGTAAAACCTTTACTGTCTCAAATTAGCACATCCTACACAAAGCCTGTGGTGCTCACACGCGTCACCAGTGTGGCTCAGAGACCTCCCGTCACTCATAAACCTGGCTGGGGGTGGATTACTCCGTGCCCACCCCCAATATCACAGGACACCAGAAATGCTACGGAGTTGATGTAGCGAGTGCCCTGTGTAGGTGTCAGTGAGCAGACCGCCTTAAAAGTATGAAAATGATACTTACGACCTAAAGTCAACCACTTTAAAAATTTTCTAAGTAGAGTTCATCTTTTCTTGCCCGTTCTTGTATGTTTTAATTTTCTGTCTGCTCGTTTAATCCCAGCTAATTAGAGGATTGCACTGACATGTGGTGCTGGACTTTTAAGCCAAGCTGGCAATTACGGGGAGCAAGCACGGCCCGGCACTGCAGCCTGCAGGCTCGTTGCTGATTCCTCATAAAGCGTTTTTCCTAAAGATGCTTTTACAATGAAGTTGTCAAATTCCTTTTCCAGGCCAGCGGATTTCACCACGTATCACGTTTTCCTCCTCCAAAGGCTAGGTAGGAAATCTTGCGACTCTGGTAACTCAGATCATCTCAGTTAGAAAAGGAAATAAGGAGTTCTGGTGGTTGAAGCATCCTTATCTCTGTTGAGAGGCAGAGTTTATTAATGAGTGTATCTCACACGTCTAGCCATAATGCATTTAGAACAACCTAATCGTTTATGTATAAAGACGATTCTGACACCTGAACTATTTTAGGTCAAGTTAGTTATCATTGATATGGCGGGGAGGGGTGTGTGTGGGGGGAGAGGCGTGACGTACATGGGTTTGATTTTCCTAAATTACAATCAAGTTTTTGACATTGCTGACTGTTTTCTTCCCTGAATCAAGAAAATTCAATACATCTAACATTAATCTCATCTTTCTATCTCCCAGCCCAGCTTTTCACCAATTTCCCTCAAATCTCTCATGCTGCTCCTAGGCAGGTGTGAGAAGTGAGGTAATTCTCAGCATGACGCTTTCCGGGGCCCCTAAATTCAGCCACGAGCATCCCATCAGCTTCCTCTGCACGTGGTCCCTCTCAAGATTAAGGAAGATATTGTCTCATAATTATGTGGTTTTCTACAATTCTTTAACATGTATAGGGAACTAATTTTTTGTTAAAAATATCCTCTGTCACCTAAGGAACATTTACATTAACTATCCACTCTCGGGGTACCTTCCTGAGGAACCTGCTGGTTGGAACTGTGATGTATAATACAAACTTTAAAATCTAGACAGTGAATGGTTGTCCAAAATGACAGCCAGTCCCAGTGGCAGCTGCACTTGTGTGGCTGTCATGGAGCTCAGTCTTGTCATGGTTCTTCCAACCAACACATGCCATAATCTCGGAAAACATTCTGCTAATGTGGTAGTGTGGTCATTCACAGCTATGCTGGGACTGTCCGCTCTGCCCAGCATCCAACATACCCACCCAGATCATTACATGCAGCTTCCAAAATGCTTTAACCACTTGGTTGAATCAATAAGAAAAATTTGAAATAGATCTAACATTCTGTGATTTTCTAAGTCCAAGAAAAACACCCAGTGAAAACATCTGAAGACATCATTTCATTTCCTCAGCTGAGCCCTGGGTGTCATGGGGGACACAGCCCAGCCCTGGGTGTCATGGGGGACACAGCCCAGGCCTGGGTGTCAGGGGGGACACAGCCCAGCCCTGGGTGTCAGGTGGGAGGCACAGCCCAGCCCTGGGTGTCATGGGGGACACAGCCCAGCCCTGGGTGTCATGGGGGACACAGCCCAGCCCTGGGTGCCATGGGGGACACAGCCCAGCCCTGGGTGTCAGGTGGGAGGCACAGCCCAGCCCTGGGTGTCATGGGGGACACAGCCCAGGCCTGGGTGTCATGGGAGGCACAGCCCAGCCCTGGGTGTCAGGGGGGACTCAAAGCCCAGGCCTGGGTGTCAGGTGGGAGGCAAAGCTCAGCCCTGGGTGTTGGCTGTGTTCCAGCGAAGGTCTTCAATGCATTTGAGGATACCTGTGTTTGCATCACAGATTTTGAGGCTTCGTAGAGCCCTGCTGACTAGATCGCTCTCCCATGCAAGGACGTAGCATGACTCACCTTCAGTTCCTCAGTCTAAACCACATGTGAATCCTGTGGGGACTCACTGGCCCTACATCTTTGCCCTCACTACTCTGGGTGTGGGACCTGAGACAGCAGCACCGGCCTCCCCTGCACTTGGGCAGAAACAAAGACTCCCAGGATCTTCTGCTGAGCAGCTGGGTCAGGTCTTCCTAACTGGAGACCCCAGGGAGGTACCGGCAGGTGTGCACAGGGGCTCCGACCACACGGCCTCTGCCAGCCCTAGACGGGAAGGACAGGTACAGTGAAAACATTTGCATGGTGGGGTTTCATTTCACAATTGGTGTAAATGTCATCACAGCCTTTTGAATTACTCGGTCGTGCTGGCTAATAATTTCAGTTCTGGCCTCTAAATGTCATTCAGAATATCTGCTCAGGAAATCGCAATGAAGAATATTAAGTTATGAGGACTTGTTCCATTCACTGCCTTCTTCCCAACTCTAAGAGCTTTATTTTTAGAAGAATAATTGCATCCTTTGTACTGAGGACAAATTAATAACCACTTGCATTTAGCAATTTCAGCTTCACCATCGGAAGGGCTCATGTACCCATCAGGGTGGAATATCGAAGTGACAACTAGTTAAAATTTAGCTGGCCTCGTGAAAGAAAGAAAGCCCTGCATTCCAAGGGTGGCTGTTGTTAAATGAGGACATTTGGGTTACTGGGAAATATTAAATTAGATGAGTTTGCAGAAGCCATAAACATCTTATCCCAGAGCCCACAGCAAGATAAAGGAAGACACAACAAATAGGCTTTAAAATCATGTTTTAATTAGACAAACTGCTTCACACAGAAACCCTGACACAGCACCAGCCACGGGGCCACGAAGCAAGCTAAACATGTAGATATGAGCCGTCTATTTAGACATAAAAATGCACCACTTCATAAGCAGTTTTGCTCAGAATAATGACCTCCATAAATCATCATAACTAGAATAATATTGAATTGGGAATATGCCCTACTTGACTTTCCCGTTACTTAACATTATCTCTGGGCACCGTGACAAAGTTCCATCTTAGAGATGTGTTTCTCAATAATATGACAATGAAATAAACTAAAAAGTTAATTATCAAAATATTTGAGTTGCCATTTCGGGGCAGTGCGGGTGGAGTTGGTGGAGTCAGGACGTTAGAGGGAGAATCTGCTCTGAAATGCAGCTGCAGCTGTCAGCACATCCTGGGGGTGTTTCAGAGATATCAGCACATCGCTGCTGGGGGTGCTTCAGAGCTGGTATCTGCATATCAGTGACACACATGCGATGACTCCCATTCTCCTCCTCCTTCCCATAGGTAGACGGCATGTCTGCAGCCTCAAGGAGTGAGTTCTCATAGTTTGCTCTGGTATCTGGGATTCTCTGCCCACCACCCAGCTCCTTCAGATTTCCTATCACCAGGAGGGTCCCAATACCTGTCAGGAGTGGACATTGCCCTGGTCACCTGAGAAAATAGCAGAGCTCCAGCTGTTGGCCTCAAGGGACCTTGGTGGCCACCAGAGCCCTGCGTATAGTCTATCCCTCTCCTTAGACACAGCCAAGAAGTGCTTTTTTTGTTTGTTTGTTTGTTTCAATTTTTGGCTGAGGCTGTGTTTGAATCTGCCACCTCTAGCATATGGGGCTGGCACCCTACTCCTTTGAGCCATAGGTGCTACCTCAGCCAAAAGGTGTTTTAAATCTCTTTATAAGGGACGAGGTAGGAAGAACAGTATGAGAGGAATCCCAGACGGTTAGAGTTGTGTAAAAGTAACTCACGGACAAACCTCCAGCACTGTCCAGAATGGAAGGCCAGCACTCAGCAGAGGGTGGAAAGCGTGACAAATGCATCAGCTGGACAGAGGGCACATCATGGTGATGGAGGAAAGTGTCACAGATGGCAACTACAGAAAACGGTAGGAGCTGGTGATGGGTGAACAAGGAGACACCACAGTGGACCCTGCAGACTGCTGAAGGATCATGGGACATTACCAAGAGCAGCCACGTGCCAGCAAGGTAGAGATCCGGGAAGCACAGATGACTCTACACAGGCACAACTCACTGGTCTGAACCAGAAACTGTGCTTTGACTTTAACTGGGCTAGCAGCATGCAAACGAAACTCTCTCCTGACCCTCGGCAGTGGCCATGAGAAGCAACCCAGTCAGCCCCACTGTCACAAAGTCAACAGACGAAGGTGCTCCTCAGTGGACAAGGCCACAGATGCAGGTGCTCCACAGTGGACAAGGCCACAGACGCAGGTGCTCCTCAGTGGACAAGGTCACAGACGCAGGTGCTCCACAGTGGACAAGGCCACAGACGCAGGTGCTCCTCAGTGGACAAGGTCACAGATGCAGGTGCTCCTCAGTGGACAAGGTCACAGATGCAGGTGCTCCTCAGTGGAGGGTGTTGCCAGGGGTCACGCCATTGATTTCTGGGTGTTGTGCCTTCTCTCCTCATGATGCGTACAAGATGCCCCTGTGTGTACAGTGTTCAGACTCGACTATAACAAAGTCTGCAGTTAGATGATTTTGACAGCTGTGGGTTAACATTTCTGAGCACATTTAAAGTAGGCTAAGGTAAGCTACAATACCAAGTAGATGTACAAAATGCATTTTTGGTTTAGGCTATTTTTGATTTATGACTATTTCTGCATGTAATCTCACAGTAAGTTAAAGAGGATTCTTAATAAAACTTTATGCTTTTGGTTGCACCAAATCATTTCCACGTTTGGCCTCAGTATTTTTATCTGAAACCCTTGTGCACTTGCAAATTTTAAAAGTAAAGTTCCTTTAGTAATAATAAAATGGGGAATTATGCTTCATAATCTATATTCATTTCACAAAAAGCACCCATGGGGTGAAAGCAACTCTCAGGAGATAAAGTGTAAAATGAATTTTTACCCCCAAAGAAATCATAACTGAGATTATTCAGAATTTAAAGGAATTACCATTTAATTGTTCTATATTAACCTTTTTATTGTTTCCTGGAATTTCCCCCTACATCATTTATTCTAATCCATACACCTGTCTTGTTAAGTTGTAGCCTTAGACCTGTATACTCATAATCAGTCAAGATTAGATTTGATGAGTATCTGGGAGAGCACATCACCCCACCTCCTTTGCAGACTGAGCATGTGAGTTTGGGGGTATAAGGATGCCCCGATCAAGGTCCCCCAGCCTGGCGACAGAGCACAGTAACCGCAGCCTCGTAGGACTCACTCTTACTCGGCAGATGCTGTGTGCGGCGTGTGAAGTGACAGGCCAGTCCTCAAACCTCACACCTCCCACACTGTTCTTTACTTTCCACACTGTGCAGATAATATTTTAAACTTGTGACATGTTTAATACTACAGCAACTAAGAAGTATACAAATAGGTGAACCCAATATACACGTGGATGACAAGTGATGCTGGATGGTGAATCTAAAATGTGGGAATTTTATGCACATGAATTATGAGCTGACAGAAAACAGACTATGGAGACAGAAGAGCCTCAGAAACCCACTGGCCCCCTGAACATATCCTGACGGTGGTGTGATCAGGGCAGAATCGAGTCGGGTGATCAGGAGCTGTGCTTGAATCTTACAAGCTTCTGTGGAGAAGACAGTAAGTTGGATATGAACCAAATAAAATTGTTCCCCAAATACGGACAGTGGATCATCTTTCTTGCTTTTCTGTAAAATACAAAACCCTGGGCTGTAGATCAAGGTAGGGAGCTTTCCAGTTAGCATGTATTTTAATGCTACCATCAGCACACGTAGACTTGTCAGTGAACTAAAATTTAAGCAATCAGGCTGAGATGTCTCCGAGAGAGAGTGAGAGGGTGAGTGGAAGACAGGAGATTTGATAGGTATATGAAACTACATTATTTAGAATAGATAAAAACTTGATAAATATTCATCAATACTCCTCCTATTCAGGGAAGCAATTCTTAACAATTGTGAAGGATAAAATAAAAAGTAATTACAGATGATTAGAATTCTCAAAATCACACACTCGGATGAAATAAAAAATTTCTTCAGAGATCTTCAAATGACAATTTTCTGAATTAATTTTAAGTTTGTAGCACCTAGAATGGTCTAAATGTATCCTACTGATTGCTCATACTGAGAGAATGTAATTATGATGATTCCAATATTGTTCAGAATAACTACCACAGTTCAGCAAGTTCACCGTAACTCATGCTAAGACGAGACTATGCGGAGATAATGTAAAGATAATGATGGGCAAATATAGAGAAAGTGTTGAAATATTGGACCTGACAACCAAGCAGAAAACCTTAGACAGTGTCTCTGTAAACAACTTAGCATGGTTTTTTGATTTGGTGATCGATCATCTTTTGTTTAAACAAGCACCTGCCTTAACCATTGCTATGAGTATTGTGTAATTCTACATCTCTTTAGCCATTTTGATTTTGCACGGCAATTATTATTTTAGCATAATTTTAATGGATGAGTAACTTTTTTAAGGGTGTAATTTTTACTTTAGTTTATTCAGTTAAATATTACTTTGAGAAGATTTAAGTTAGAAACTATATTTGAAATTTTCGGTGGAGATTTTGGAAGGTTCAAAATTATTTTTCTGGCTCAGCGCCTGTGGCTCAAGTGGCTAAGGCACCAGCCACATACACCTAAGGAGGCGGGTTTGTATCTAGCCCAGGCCTGCCAAACAACAATGACGGCTGCAACCAAAAAATAGCCTGGCGTTGTGCATTGTGGTGGGTGCCTGTGGTCCCAGCTACCTGGGAGGCTGAGGCAGGAGACTCGCTTGAGCCCAGGAGTTGGAGGTTGCTGTGAGCTGTGATGCCACTGCACTCTACCCAGGGATAGCTTGAGGCTCTGTCTCAAAAAAATATATATATTTTTCTATGTTTTCTTAATTAAAATCAAAGTAAATAGTATCCAGCACCTCACTGTGAAACCACTTTATCAACACAGATGCAAGGCAGAATATGTTTCTGAAAACAAACAAGTCCAGGATACAACAATAAGACTAAGTCTTATTTAAAAATTGAGAACGTGGGTGACGCCTGTGGCTCAGTGAGTAGGGCGGCGGCCCCATATATTGGAGTGGCAGGTTCAAACCCAGCCCTGTCCAAAACCAGAAAACAACACAAATAAACAAAAGAAAAAAAAAACTGTAAAAATTGAGAACATTTGTAGGCAGAAAATTCATCCTTAAGATTAAACATTCTAGGCTAAAAAAGCTTGACCAATAACTCATTTTGCATTTCCTGTCTTTGAAATTTATTCATTATTTTCTGAGCTGCTGCACCCCCAGCTGTGGGCTCAGGAACACTGCCAGCCATGCTCCCCGGGTTCACCTGCTCACCGCCCCACCTGGAGCAAGGACAACAATACCCCAGCTTCCTTCTATCTTCTCTCCACCGTGTCTGGGAGATGGCTTTTGTCCTCACGGTGCTGCCTCCAGACTGTAGGAAGATGCCCCACCTCCAACATCAAGTCCACATCAAGTCCACATCCTACTGAGGGAGAAGGAAGGCAGATAAGTGTCCATTATCAAGGAAAAATCATCCCCGAACTCCTCAGGGACTTTGGCTTTTGGAGACTCCAATGTCTCTTCATTCCCAGAAAAATAAGCAGTTTATCTAGACATGTTGTTTTCCCAAACAAAATGAAGATTCAGTGGCCAATAGTGAGAGCTTCAGAGGCCACACGTGTGTATGCTGCAGGCACCAGCAGTGGGTGCTGAGTTATCAGCGGGAACAACGTGGCCCCTGAAGGCAAATGAAAAAATCAGATAAAATCCGGTTGCAAAGGCTCTTGGTTCTTCCTGGGTGTAGAGACCAAGCGTCCATGTCATCTGCCTTCCGCAGACCCTCGCACCTGTGCTGGCCGCATTCTTTCAAGGACACCTTCCATTCTGCTTTGTAATCAGAATGTGTCTTTTATTATGTAATAAATTTGCCTGAATTTCCACAGTAACATTTCTAAAAAGTAACTTTATAAAAGTAATTATAATTGTTCACAAAGGATTTTTTGTTTGTTTGAGACACACTCTCAAAAAAGTTGAAGTAACCTTTGGGATCGTTCATATGGACTGGCCCAAAAACTTAGGGGAAAACGGTGCAAATGAATAACATGTGGCCATTAAACTGTGGAATGTAATAGTATAAATCGTGATGAATTGGAAAGATAGTCCCTCGATTTTATTGACAGCAGCAGGTTTTTAATAAGATAGTACAATCAACTTTATGCAGATGTGGCTATAAACTGTTGCTTATGGATCCGTAGTAGTATCAGAGGGGTTTCGTCTGGGTAATACTGTTAGAGAGAAATTGTATTGTCTTCTTTGAGTTAGTCACTATTTAAATTAAATTAAATAAGAATTCTTTGCTAAGCCTTGGGGGAAAGGCGGAAT
This sequence comes from Galago senegalensis, assembly GCA_963575145.1. Taxonomy (NCBI): domain Eukaryota; kingdom Metazoa; phylum Chordata; class Mammalia; order Primates; family Galagidae; genus Galago; species Galago senegalensis. The sequence continues at coordinate 26,623 of CAUYTI010118448.1, read as the reverse complement.
TGAAGATATTGGGGAAGGGTTCTGTGCCAAGGTCTCCGTGCATCAGAACCGAGGCAGCGTCCTCTAACCCCACCCAAGACAGGAGACACAAACTGTGGTGGCCGCAGTGGTGGCAGGGACGCTTTCTAACACTCAGACCATCAGCCGCTCTGTAAAGCTTTGTAATCACAAGGCCCTTTGTAAATCTGGTTTTCTGACATCCTCCATCTTTTTTCTTATCTAATCTTTTATTCCTCAGCTCTGTGATGTTAGCAACGTGAATTGTCCTAACATATTTGATCAATAGCTATTGGGTTTGTGTATTTCAAGCTATTAGATTTAGAATTATTGGTCTTATTTTTCTCCTTTTCATTTTTTTTCCCTAGCATGCTTGCAGTATTTTCCCTGATCTTATTCTAGGCTCTGTCTCCTTAGTGGTAGGAAGGGAAACGGGACGTATGCTTCAAATTATACACGAGGAGAAATATAATTATAATCAACTATGAAAGTCAAAATGGCACTTTTTTCAGCAAGAAAATAAGCTTAAAACCAGAATTTGTCACAGGAGTCAAGAGTTTTTAAATAGGATTATTATGTCAAAATTCAAAGTGAGAGACTCTAGATCTTGGATTTTCCTATAATGGAGAAAATCTACCACTGAATGAGGCTCTAAGTATGAAAACTTAGAACTTGGGAAGGGCCCAGGCCTGTGCGCTGGGGCTGGCAGGGTGATGAGCTGAGGGTGGGACGAGGGGGAGACTGGTGTGGGCGAGTCCTCCGTCTGCCTCAGCCTCACATTGGGGGTGTGTGTCGTGTCCACCGTTGGGGCTGAGAGGACACCTGGATAGCCTGGGACCCCTGTCCCCCTGGTCCTGCAAGAGGCTACAAGTCTGGGGGAGCCCTGACCCTTCTCTGAACAAACCCCGAGATTTCTCAGCTGGCTACACATTTGCCACCAGGGTTCCATCAGGTGGTGGGCAGGCAGGAAAGGCCCCTGAGCACAGTCCCCTGGACGGGACTGAGGGGACTCAGAGATGAGCCGAGCACCCGGGGAAGGAGGGAGTCCTACCTGAAGGGGCAGTTGAATTGGGGTTGAATTGGCTCCGCAGACAAGACCCACAGGGCTGACAACGTGGTGCTAGAACCAGGCAGAGTGGAAGGCGAGTCTGGGGATTCCCATACCCTTAGGGGGAAACCGGAAGAGCCATTGGGGCAGGTGGTGGACGGTGCTGTCCCTGGGTGCTGCAGGTCACAGGGCACATCCAGGGTGGAGAGGGGCGCACATGCGGGGCGCAGGCCGGAATGCCCCTCCAACTTCTTCTTGGTCCAGTGGAGACGTTCCGGAGGGTTAGGCTTGTGCGAGGTCAAGGGCAAGGTTTTACCTAAAGGTCCCATTCAAAACATTGAACCCTGCGTCTTTTGGGCTCTACAAATGCGCATCTCCGACTGACAACCTGAGCAGGGCGAGTCGCAGGCAGAGCCTCCCCCAGCCGTGGATAAAGTCCGAGGCCAAGAGAGCTCAGCGATTCTGACTTGAAGTAATTCACAGAAAACGACAGTGTTTAGACAGTGACCTCGAAGACAGACTGTCTCCACGTCTGAACGACCCTGTGGCTCACACACAGGTGCCCTGTCCAGCACAGGGGGGAGTTCCCAGAGGGGCCAGGATGCCCCAGAGGAGCCCATGGAGACCCCCCTCCAAGGGGGTCTTCATGCAAAACAATGAAAGAAAATGCAAAGGCACAATAGGTTTCTTTTCCTTTTTTCTTTTTCTCGAGACAGAGCCTCAAGCTGTCACCCTGGGTAAAGTGCTGTGACATCACAGCTCACAGCAACCTCCAACTCCTGGGCTCAAGCAATTCTTCTGCCTCTGCCTCTCAAGTAGCTGGGACTACAGGTGCTTGCCACAACACCGGGCTATTTTTTGGTTGCAGCTGTCATTGTTGTTTGGTGGGCCCAGGCTGGGTTCAAACCTGCCAGCTCAGGTGTATGTGGCTGGCACCTTAGCGGCTTGAGTCACAGGCGCCAAGCCAGCACAATGGATTTCTTGAGGAAAGCTCTGTTACAGGTGGGTGATGGAAGGTGCACAGAATTTGAATTCTGGCTGGATCAAGAAGCACTTCTGCACTGTCTTCATAACTCTTGTGAATCCTTGTAATTTGGGGAGAGGTTTTTAAAAAGAGCGCTCTCTAATCCCACTCAGCATGAATGCAGGCGATTTACAAAAGTTACCTGGATTAAATTATAGATAACAGGGCAGCACCTGTGGCTCAAGGAGTAAGGCGCCGGCCCCATATACCAGAGGTGGTGGGTTCAAACCCAGCCCTGGCCAAAAACTGAAAAAAAAAAAAAAAATTACAGATAACACACATTTTGGAAGAATTGGTACAAAGTTATTAGATAAGAACTGTAGAGGGCTTTTGAAGTAAATTTGATTTAAGAGATTATATTGTATGCCCTTTCTGTATTTGAGGAGGAATTATAATGATGTTTAATAGTATTTGCTCTATTTACTACCTTCATGTAACAAAATTAAACAATTTGATATCATTTATATTTTTATATTTTTACTTTATAATTTCACACATCTGTGAATATGAAACCATAGAAATCACTAGTCTGAACAATCAACTACACATCATTTTATGACAGCTCCAAATTTCCATTTCAAATTAAATTATATATGACATATCAATATTATATATTAAATAATTGTATTCATTTTTACATGGTGATTTCGCAGAATGAAGTGTCACTACAGGCATTTCTTTCTTTTTTCTTTTGTTTTTTTGAGTAGAAATCACATCGGTGGCAAAGACTTCTTACCTTAAAAATCTTCAAATTAATTTTCACAGTTCATCCTAAACTCACTGTACAATTTCTGGCACAGCAGGAGCTGACCAAGTGGGTAAGTGTAGAAAATGACCTTGGAAATATATCAGCATTTCTGTAGCTTATGGTTTCTAAATGCCAGGATTTGTCTCTCTGTAGATACTTAAGAGATATCATGGAATTTTGTCCTCGTAACTCTTCCCAATAATTTCAGACATAATTCTTTTTCAATATTTAGAGTCATTTCTGTCAATTAAATGGAAGGTTGAGATATAGCTTTGCTGTTTAGCTTTACTTCTTAATCCAGAGTATAATATTCTCAAAATAGAAAAGCACATGAATTTAAGAGATAAATGGAGTGTAATGCAGCTCTCAATTACTTAAAGCCAGTGGAAATTGCTTTATAGAAACTTAGATATTTTACTTCTTAGGTATTATAGTTGTTACTGAATTTCCCTGTATTCCACTCAAACGTATTTTGTTAAACAGCAAGAAAAAAAAAAAACTAAGCAAGGTCCTGCATTATTTTTATAAGCAATTTCTGGCATTTCCTTTATCTGCGGGTTTATCTGGTCTTCCTCAAGACCTACCATGGAGCCGTAAGAACCTGTGGCTGCGGCCGGGGTGTTGGGTACTCTGTGTGCCTGCATGGAGACGGGGCCTTAGTCCCCAGACACAACATCTAGGCCTGTGTGGTCTTATTTGTTTTTTCCTGGTAGTTAACAGCTTGGGTTCTGTTTCCTCAGTATGTAAATTACACGTGGTGTGTGTGAGTGATGGCTGTGGGTGTTTTCAAGTTTTGGGATTTCCATTCTGGGGTGGCGTTTCTCAGCACTGACATCAGAGCCAGCCCTGCACTCAGTACCCAGAGGGGCCACAGGGACATGTCAGTAGAAACCCCAGCTCTGTCCTTTACCAAGACTGTTGTTGTTTATACCATTCTTACCAATCGACACACAGAAAATCTATGTTCTTAGTGCCTCAACCTGTTACGTGACCTCTTTTTCCCTTTTGGAACTGGCCCTCCTTCTGCCAACATGTTCTCCTGAAATCACTCCCCCACCTTGAAATAATTAATGAAGGGCCACGATTTAATTGTGTTGTCCTCTGGTTTTAATTCCTTTCTTTGGGAAGTTGGAAATGAGGCGTGAAAGAAAGCACCAGAAGGAGACACAGGAGGAGGACAGCCTGGCTTTGTGTATGAAGCGGCCGAGTGGAGTCTCAGCTCCACCCGCAGACCTCACCTCTGCAGCTGCACAGCGCAGGGAGGCTCGGGGGTGACGCTGAGGCTGGAGGCATCGTGCACAGAAGCTGGGACGTACCCTCAGGCCTGAACTTTTTAAATTTTTTTTGTTAAATCATAAACACATAGATCATGTACACATTAATGCATTTATGGGGTACAATGTGCTGATTTCATATAGAATTAGGGATGCTTACATCACACTGGTTAATAGATACCTCATCTCGTTTACTTAATTATTGTGTTTAGACATTTATACTCTATACTAACAGATCTGACATGTACCCTGGCATTATGCACCATAGGTGTGACCCCACCCTTCACCCTCCCTTGATCTGCAAAACAGCAATGTTTTCCCACAGACTGTAACAGAAACAGAGCGTGTCCAGTACCTAAGAAGGACCCTGTGGTAGCTTCCCCGTAGGAAAGGATGGCGTGACCTGGTCTTGGGACAGTATTATCAAGTCTCAGCGTTACTAATGGTCAGGTGGGGGATCTGGATTGATGAGATCATTTAAAGTACAGAAATAATAACAAAATGGAAATATCTGCGGATCCAATCCTCCATGAGGTGATGGTTAGTGAGTGCAACAGAACATTATGAAGAATGTGGTTTAGAAGAGAATTAAAGATCAGAACATGCCTTGTATGTAAAAGTAACTGAAGAAGTAGTCAGAATAAAATGCATACAGTCAATAATGTAAAATATGTGCAAATAGATGGGGAAAAGGATGGAAATATTAAAATCACAACACTGGTTCAAGGGTTAACAGAGGCCCAGCGCTGCAGAGGAGGCACCTGCCCCACCCACCCAGGCCACCTAGTTTCAGACTCTGATAGCTGTAAGCCGAGGTGACATTTTCCAGGGAGTCATGCCCTGTCCGTCTACACTGAGCTGGTTTACCATATGCAATGCAAGCCAATCGGGCATTTTCTGCTAAAAGCATTCTGTGGACAACAGCTCTCCTCCTAGAAAACACCATTTCCCAGGAGTTCTGCTGCCGTCACATTTACTGGGATACTGGGCTGGACCACCTGATTTTCATAATGCTGTTCCCTGGGTCTCCTCTCCTCCTCTCCATGCCCATCGGCCATTCCCTCTCTGGTCCTTTTTGGCCTGATCCAGCCCTACTAAGGAGAGTTACAGGTCTCGGGACAGTATTCAGCTCAGGGGGGACTTCCAGTGAGTGTATATTTAATGATAAAATACCCATGTTCTCCCCAAACTGCCCATGGTTTCTCTTCCTCATTTGATACGGGCCTGCAGTTTCTTTGTATAATTCAGTCACATTTCTACCTTTATTCTAATGTTAACTTTTTTTTTTTTGAGACAGAGTCTTACTATGTCACCCTTGGTAGAGTGCCATGGCGTCACAGCTCACAGCAACCTCAAACTCTTGGGCTCAAGCGAGTCTCTTGCCTCAGCCTCCCAAGTAGCTGGGACTACAGGCACCCACCACAATGTCCGGCTATTTTTTGTTACAATTGTCATTGTTGGTTAGCTGGCCTGGGCCGGGTTTGAACCTGCCAACTTCAGTGTATGTGGCTGGTGCCGTAACGATTGTACTACGGGTGCCAAGCCTAATGTTAACTTCTTGAAGTTAGTGAACACCCTCAATATTTTCCACAAATCATCAAATGTTGTTGAAAAAAAGATTGAAGCGTATGTTCTTGATACATGTCATAATACTAAATATTATTTTTAAAATGAATAAAGAAATGCACCGGCTCTGGCCGTCGCCTGCCTTTCTGCTTTTTTTCTTTCTTTTGTTCCTGTGCCTCTTGGGCTATGGAACATTTTCAGTCACAAAATCATTTCTGCGTCTCCCCAGGTCAAACCTGAGGGAAGGAGTAGGCTATTCACAACTGGGGCTGCAGCGGTGAGCTCTGCGTCCCGACTGTGGGGAGGGACGTTGGCCTGCCGCCCATACGGAGGTGAGAGAGATGGTGTCCGCAGGATGGGCCCCTGGGGCAAGTCCAGTGGTCAAGGCCCATGGAGAACTGGAACAGCCCAGTCCAGACAGCACCAGAAAGGCCCAGACTCTGGCAGTGACAGGGACTGTCCACGTCACCTGTCAGATGACGAGCCCCCAGGAGCTCTGCCGGGTGTTGCTGGCTGATTACCCGTGACTGTGCTCTCCTTTTCTTGAGTATTTGAAGTTAGTGGGAGAATTATATGTCCGTAGTCTTAACTCAGGGTAAGAAAACTGTGTTTTTTGCCTGGCAACATTCTCTTGAGCATTTTTCTTTGGGAAACTGGAAAATGCCCCAAAGAACAGCTTTTCTTGAACAAACTTCTCTCAGAAATCCGCCCCTGACAGCATAATAAAAGACCTGAGACGTATGTCCATAATCCTAATTGTTAAAGCCTTGTCTGATTCGAGCTTTAAAAAATCATTTAACCTCTGAACTCTTCTTCACATTGACTTAGAAGACATGGGGTCTCCGAAAGCTCCCCAGTGGAATGGAAGCTTGCTCTTCTCACCTTAAAGTCCGGGTGACAATGTAACTCCTTTTCTAAACCAGGACACATCTTGGCGTGAAAGGGAGTGTCGTCATTAGTTATTGTGAAGATGGGGGAAATCCAGCTACCCCAGAACCACGTCGGAGTACAGCCACTCAAAGCCACAAACAGCAGCCACGCATTTATTTTTAAGTAGTAATGTCTAAATATGCCTACCCACATCAGCATTTTTTAAATGCATTTTTTGAAAATAAAATTGGAAATACCAAAAAGCCCCAGGCTATTTCGGCTGAGGGAGCAGCCCACATTTTCATCAGGAACACGAGCGCTGCGTGACACAGTGAGTAAAGAACTGTGTGTGGTGGAGGCACAGCACTGGGGTGTCATAATCTGTCCCTCATTGTGTGTCTAAATTGGAATGTCTGCATAATAACTTAGCCTAAGCCACTGGGAAGAGAGGGAGCCTCATATAAATCATACACCACTGAGCATATCGCTCACTAAACAAATACCAGCAGAAAGAATAATGTTTGCCTAATGGTGGTGAAATGTCAGACAAGTCGCAGGCTCACAGAGCCGCCGCCTGCGGCCGGCGCAGCGCGAGTCCTGGGCAGCCGCGCCCCCTGTCTCTTTGATCTTCCTGGGGTGGAAATGAAAACGCTTTTTGCTGCTTTATGTCTGGATTAGGGTTTGATGGGAAAGAGGGAGAAAAGAGGAGTTCAGTGAGAGAGAAAAGGAGGAAAGGAGGGGCTGAAACTGGGAGAAAGGAGAAAGGAACTCTGGATTAATTGAAGTCATCTTTTTTTTGAGAGCGAACACCTCACACCCTAGAGGGGGACAGGCCACTTTCCCCTGCCCTGCTGGTTCCTGTCCCCCAGTGAAGTTCCTTCTACAGGTGCACAGGTATAAAAGGGAAGGGACGGGAGAGAAAGGAGGACGGTGGGGGGGGGGGTGATGAAAAGGAACCCATCCAGAGCTTGTGTCTCTAACACTTAGCCGCCACAATGCCGGGCTATTTTCTGCACTTATATTTAATTCATTTTGTAGTATTTTATTTTAAACTACAAATTAAAATATGGAATATCGATAACTTGTCTTCTAACTTTTCCTCTAAATTTGGTCCAGGATTTATTGATTTGAAGGCAATAGAAGAACAGATACAGTCTCTCCCCCAGAATCTCCACCTAGATTGTGAGTGGTTTGAATTTCCTAAAGATGACACTGTGCTGAATCAGTAGCTCAACTGCATTTAGAATCTGAACATTTATTTGGGATGCTTAAAGCGATTTTTCATAGATTTTTGATAGGCCCTATTTTGTTTTTAGATTTAGGCCACTCAATTTTTTGCCTTTCACTTACAGATAAATTGGGGGATATATTCCGAGCTGTCACTCAAGATGTGGGCAAGGACGTAATATCTCCCGTCACAGGCATTTGAGTCTGAGTTTGAATATCTTTGAATGAATAATGAGCCTATTTTTATTGAATAAACTATAAATTTTTATGAAATGGGGCATTATCTTGTGTACTATATATAAAGATAAGAGGAAATGGCCCCCTGCTGCAAGGATTGCACAGTTTATATATACTCTCGGTGAAAAGATGTTAACTCCACCAAACATGCAAAATGATTAAAGGCCCAATGACAGCAGAGCACGAATTTGGAGCACAGAGCCAATGGGATGGGCTTTATCTAGGAATTGTCTCTGGAGATGGTGATGTGCCTTATGTCTGTCAAAAATGTAACTCATGGGCTCAGGACCCATAGCACAGTGGTTACAGCACCAGCCACATACACCAAGGCTGGCAGGTTTGAACCCAGCCAGGGCCTGCGAAACAACAGTGACAAATGCAACAAAAAATAGCCGAGTGTCGTGGCAGGTGCTGGTAGTCCCAGCTACTTGGGAGGCTGAGACAAGAGAATCACCTAAGCCCAAGAGTTTGAGGTTGCTGTGAGCTGTGACGCCACAGTGCTCTGGGACACCTGGGAAGTCACCTCCCCAGTCAGGGCTGTGTGGTGAGCACTCTGGTCCAGCAGCTGTGCTCATTTCTGTTCTGAGTTAGACGGGTTGGAAAAACTGCATGCACTGAATTCTCCACATTCTGATTGGGTTTTCCTAGAGGGAATGATTCTGCTGTTACAGTGGCACACCCAGCGTAAATTGATGCCCTTAGGAGAGGGTGGCCTGAATCTCCTGATGAAGGCTTGGTGCCTGTGACAGTGACGTTAGTCTTTGAACCCTTGTTTTCATTCTGGTTTTTAATGTAGGCAATTATAGAAAATTATTTTAAAAATGTGCCAATGATGCCATGAACGTTCCCGTCTGTATGGGTACATTGAACACTATCAGGTGATGATTTGGGTGCTGGGCCATGAGGCTGTCTGATGTGAGTCCCTCAGTGAAGAATAAAGTCGCTCTTGATGTGCTGAGAAGCAGCCTTCTGGTTTCCTCAGGCTAAAGGCTAGAACCTGAGGACAAGTTAAATTCACTAGAAGCTCTATAAGTTGACCCCCACGGAACTGGTCAGCATATGGGGTGGCCAATGTAAGGAGCTGGGCCAGCTGTGCTGCACAGTCAGGTGGTGGGTGTCTGGTCTCTGAGAATTAAGTCAACATAAGGGTGGTCCGTTGGTGGGTCCTCCCTGGTCCCGCTGACCAGGGAGGTGGTCAGCCATGGAGGGTCTGCTGTATCCAAACACATTCTCATACACACACTCACAAACTCACACACACTTGTACACTCACAAACACACACCCATATGCACACACACACATTCACACACTCACGCAGTACACATTCACACATTCACACACACATACACACTCACATATGTACACGTGCACACTCACAGGCACAGAGGGCCTTAGCACTCTCAGGGGAGCAGACGTTCCATCCCCTTGCTCACTCTGGAGAGAGGCATCTGCACTCACTTTACTTCTCAGCTCTGTGAATTCATTTAACACACAGATTACGTTTGACCCCTTGGAATGTAAGCTATGTTATTGCTTCCTCTTTGAAAAGAGCCACCACACTCCCGGGAGCAGCGGTTCTCAATCTGTGGGTCGCGACCCATAGGAACTGTTATTAAAGGGTCACGGCATTAGGAAGGTTGAGAACCACTGCCCTGGAGGAACTCATTAATCCTAATTCCAGTCCTGGGTTTCAGGTGGTTTGGGATGAGTCCCAAGCTGTATCTGGGAGTAACCTCGTGAGTAGCCCCCAGCACCGTTGGTTTGCTCGGTTGGAAGATGACTTTGAAGGGGACATGGGGTCAGGAAGAGTCGGCCTCCTCCTGTTCATGCCCGTGCGTCCCCTATCTCTCTGTCTCTTCCCTGCAGAGACCGTGGCCCTCCCTGGCCTCCTCCCTCTCTCCACGGGGTGTGTGATAGGGTGACAGGGAGCATAAAGGCCACATGTTCTATTTCCTAGAATAGGTGTTGGTCAAATATTGCTTAAAATATCAAGTTCAAGTTGTTAGCAAGTTGGGGAAAATTATGAGAAGCAACAAAACAGGCTGAGAAAGGAAGCTTAGCAGATGAGTGCTTGATGAGTGCTTAACAGCCGATGCAAAAAAGCAACATTCAGGACAACAGGTCAGGCGGGAACACAAGGATGGAAATAACAGTGATCATAACGCCTGGCCTGAAATCAGTCTCCAAGCAGCACTGAAGCAAACGTTGACACACACTTCAAAAACGATCGTTACTGAAGCTGAAGTTCCAGGTAAGGTGCCCCCACATACACGGGTCTACTTCTGCACGTAAAAATTCTCTTGAGGGTTTTTGCCTAATTTCCTGAGGTCACGAGGTGATAACAGATGAAGTTTAGCCCAGGCTATCGACTCCTATATTTGGCCTATATTTAATGTCATTTGCTGACATACTGAATTTAATAAAAAAACAACAACAACAAAGAAAAACAATAGAGATTTGGAGAAAAGAACAGAAAAATCGATTCTCCAGTCGATAATTTTGCTGAGATCACTTAGTGTAGATACCAGCAGATGCTTGCTAGAGATCCCTAATTGGTTCCCAGCCCTTAGCACCCACTGGTGAGACTGGTGAGACCAGGGCTCCCCCGAGTCTTCCTCAGGGAGTGGGGGACCATGCATGGCTCTCGTCCTCTGGTCCCCTCACTCTCTCCCCTCGCAGCACCGTGAACTTCTCTCTCTTCTGTTGCTCTGGAAGTTGTGTTGCTGCCTTGTGCCTATGACTTCTATTGTTTTAGGTTTAATGAAAAGAGAGAGAGGACTGGAGCATTTATACCTTTATACAATTGGCCGGAAACAATTTAATTAAGCTGAATCAGACTGAATTTTATTCTAATAGAGAAGCGGAACTCAGTTCAGTCTTCCTTGGATTCCGATGCGGATAGTTCCTGGGATTCCAGTTCACCGTCAGATTGTGCACAGCGGCCTCCCAGGTGAGTTGCTGTGTGTCTGACGTGGGTTCCACGCTGTTGTCACTGGTGGCATGGACTCAGACTAGACAGCAAGGCAATACGGTAATCAGCACGTCTTACATGGCTCTAAAATCTAAATGTTTAGGTGATGTTGAGCTTCAGCAGAAAGACCTCAGCATTGTCATCATATTCAGTGTGTGACTTTAAAAGCAAACATTTAAGAATCCCTGTTGTGAAAATTACAGAGCAATTTCCAATGTTTAAAATGTACAGAAATCCTAAAAAATAAAATAATAGCTCAAAATTTTGCTCATCTTCTCCCAAAGAAGTAAGGTTTGTTTTTGCTGTTCTAGCCGTGTCTACCCTCACCAAGTGAAGGTCTCATTCTATAACTGTCTCTTTGGAGCAATCGCAGCCCAGAATTCTAGTTATGTGAGGCTGTGGCAGGAAGGTGGGGCCCTGAGGAGGCCGGGAAAGCTCTGAGTGCGAGGGGAGCAGCCCCTCTTACACTTTGTGACCCTCTGTGGCACCTGCCCTCTGGCCTTCCTGGTTCCCTCCCCTCCTTCCTGCCCTTTGCCAAACCTGTTCCTAACGGCATTTCTAAACTTAGACCACACTCCTCTCTGCCTCACACACTCTTGCATCTGATCCCCACAAACAGGAGAGCAAGTGGTTGACAGCAGAGATGTGGTCCTACAGCCTCATCAATCTCTCTACAACCCCGTCCCTATCAGTCTCCTTGTGTGCCACTGCACCACACCCACTCAGAAGCAGCACTGTCCACCCTGACCTCCTCCTGCTGCCCAAGCTGGTGGCCCCAAAGCCCCCCAGGTCTGGTCAGAAGTTGCTTCCCTGCCCACCTCCTCTGACGTATCCTGCGGCTGGGCTGCGCCTTACTCTAAGTTCCTAATATTTTCTGGTGGCACAGCCGTGACACAGTTATTTATTTACACCTCTGTCTTTCTCCCAACAAGGCAATCTTCCAAACATTAGGAGCAAGGCTTTACTGTTTATCCTCAAGCTCAAGGCTGCTCAGAATACAGTGAAGTCATGAATTAATTTCTTCCTGTAAATTTTATATACCTTGGAAGCTTGTATGAGGGGACATGGCTCTGTTCTTGCAGGACTGAAATATTATAATTACATGACCATGGGTGGGGCAGATTGAAGACCCTCCCGTCCCCTCCAGCTGCAGCTAACTGTGTTCCCAAGAAGAGAGCCGTGTCCTAAAACTGGTCAGACTGTCCCCCTAGGCGCTGAGTCTATATACTGTTTTCAGGTATGTTTCTCTTTATATGCTGCCCTCTGTGTATAAATTATTTGTAGGTCCTTAGCTTAAAGAAAGAAAACCATTTTCTTAGAGGACTTTTGTTGCTCAGTAACTCTGAGATTAAAAATAGACTTGACCAGGCCTCTTCAGAAGGCAGGAAAGGGGAGCATCCAGTGCCCCAGCAGCGGGGCCCTCACCCCACATCAGCTGCCCCTAGGGGGCCACATCTGCTCTAGACCCATACCTATCTATATGGATGGGGGGCAGCAGAGGACGCCTGCAGTGGGTCCAGAGTTGCCCAGGCTGGGTGACCCATGCGGCCGCTCTGGGACTGAGGATCGGAGCAAGCCAAGCAGGATGTTCCTGCCAGTGGGCCCAGGCCTGACGTTGACAACCAGGCTGAGCACAGCCAGTGAGGGTGTGTAAGTGCCCAGCTGTGGCCTTGTGTCTCCTGCTCTCTGTCCTGTGTCCCCGGGGGCATGACTCTGTCTGCAGCTCCAAAGCCCAGGGCGGGCTGAGATCCAAGCTCAGTGGGACTGTCCCTGCCTGACAGAGGCCACGGCGGCCAGCAGTGCTCTCTTTCAGCAAAGACTTTTGGCTTTTAAGGGCCAGCATCAGTGATGGGGTTACAATGTGTCTTACATTTTTACAGCCACACTTACAAAATCTGCTTCTTGTCTGCTCGGCCCCGTGGAGACACGACCTTGAGAATAACATTCACCGTTCGCCTTTCTGGGGGCTTCATTTACAGATGGAAACGGTCACATGCTTTGCCCTTCATAGCCCCGGATTATTTTTAGTCATTGTGCTTTAGAGGGAGCCACATCTGACTGGCTTATCCTTATTAACGCTAGTTACTGAGTTTAACTATCGGCAAGGAAAGATTCGGTTCTGGATTCCAGCTTTTGTAACGCAGGGAGATGAGGGATTTGACTTATCTGGGGAGGAAGCACCTCCCGCGTCAGCCCATCACATGCCTCGGAGGGCCGTCATCATGTGCTGGTCTCTGGATACTGTCCCTCAACTTTCCAGTTAGTCTCTGCCCAGTGGGCAGAGAAATGGCAGGAGCTTTGGGCAGTGGGGTCTGATAATTCCAGCACCATCCATGCTCAAAAATGTTAAAAGGAAAAACATGAAAAGCTACAGAGACGCAGGAAGTGAGTCTGGGGGATATTGCAGCGCCTGGTAAATGTGCTTCCTCTCTTACCGCCCGGCCAACTACCAGAACAGATGGAAGGGGGAGTTAACTGAATGAATGAAAAGTTAAAACAAAGAAATGTTTCGCAGGACGTCACTGAATTAGCAATAATGGCTATGCTGATTCCACAGGTGGAAAGGACGGCTGGGGCAATGACACTGCAGGTTTTAGACAATGGGAACTTTGGGCCGGGCACAGGGCTCATGCCACTCCCCTCAGGCTCACGGACAGTGGCACCTGCAGCCCAGAGCCCCCAGCTGGCTATGTGCAGGTGGCGGGGAGTGAGCCGCACACCTGTCCCCTCCTCCTGGACAGTGGATCTCCTGGTGGCTTCTTTACATCTAAACCAGAAGAGAGAAGCCTGTGGCATGCTGGGCCCAGTCTGTGTGGGACTTGGTCCCACTGTGGCCTCTCAACAACCAAGTGCCTTTGTGACTCAGTTTACCTCCCTGTGCTCCATTTCTTCTGCTCTAGAATAGGATTGAACTCATAGAATTGGGGTGAGTTAAATGCTTTAGTGAGCAAAGCCTTTCAGAGACTCCCTGCCCATGGTGGGTGCTGTGCTCACAGCCATGGGAGAACAGGACAGGCAGGCAGGCAGCATTGCTGCTGGGCTCTGGTGGAGGACTGGGTATGAGTCACCGGGACGTGATGGAGATGCTGGCAAAGAGGGTGACCTGAGGATGCAGACATAAACGACTGAGCCCGCGTGGTGGTGAAACACAATGACCCCTCTGAGGCCTGGAAAGGATCTGTCCTGCACAGGCCTGTGAGTCCACCGTGGAAAGGACTCTTCCCAGGGAATACAGAACTGTCCCCCTCGCCCTCTGCAGTTTCTTCAGGATCAGGGCAGGCTGGTGCCCTGGCCTGGTTGGAGGGCGGAGATGGGGAGTGAGCTGGCGGCCCACAGCCCTGCTGAAGGAAAGCAGGTGTGCACAGAAACGTCTTTTCTGACAAAGAAATCCTTGGGCCTGTCCTTCAGAGCTGAGTTAAAAAGTTCTCAAGAGAAGATCCACCTCGTTTACATTTAAATTCTGTTGACATCTGTGCACGCTTGCGGTCACCCCTGTAAAAGGCGTGCCCCGCTGGCCTCTGTGGTTGGCTCCTGTAGGTCCAGGGCACACAGTCTCATTGGCCCAATGACAGTCTCAGATGTGGTACAACGTGCTGAAGGAGCAATTCTCTGCCATTGCTGACTGATGTGTCACCCGGGCCCCTCTGAGATAAATGCTCATGTCTGGAACTCATCTCACATTTTGGTTTCATTCATCAGGGGCGAGGCCCAGGCATTCAAACTTTGAAAATCAAGCAGTGTTTCTATGAGGCAGCCGGGTCAGGGAGCCAGCTCTCTGAGAAGTCTGCAACCTCTGTTTGGGCTCTCTTGTGCTGGCGATCCTGCTCGGCCTGCTCCGTCCCGCTTCTGGGGGTCTTACCCCGTGTTTACACCTCCCACCTATGGCTGTGCAATGTCTTCCTCACTCCCTGCCCAAACTTACACATTAGTAACCTAAACTTCTCTTCCTGGCTCTTACTCCCTCAAGTTTTGGGAAATTGGCTTCTGTGGGACACTGGGACAGAGCTGCCTGCCGTCCCCACCGTCCACGGCTGTCCATCCACCTACCCTCAGCCTATCAAGCCAGTACACCCTGATTATCAGCAAAGAACCTGAATGTCGATTATCTGTGCATTACCATGTCTGGTCTTCAATCTTCTTCCCCATCTGCCTTTTACCTTCCAGACTTGGCTTTACTCAGTTCATGCACCAGACTCCAGTGCCGTCCACTCTGCCAGGCGGCTCAGCTACTGTCTCCCATGCAGATTCGCTGAGGTCAGCTGCAGCTCAGGAGGCCATGACTGGGGTGTCCGAGTGGTGGGTGTCCTTAACACAAGCTCACGGCGTGTGCAGATCGTGCAAGGGCAGCTTCTAATGGTGCAAAATAAAACAACTATATGTCTGGAAATTAATGGCCTCTTACATCTCAGTCCCCACAAAGAACATCAAGGAATCGTATTCCAGGCTGTGCAACTGTTTGTTAAAAACACATGCATGGACCGTGTTCCTGTTAGGCCGTTAGAATAACGGCTGGGCATATTAATTTTTCTTTGTTTGCAGTGACACGCACCTACGTGCAACAAACAACAGACTTTGTCTACACACAGGTGAACCTACAGCTTGAAGGATTGTTTGCTGTTATTTATCTTTCTCCTCATTTTCCTCTTTGTTCAATCTAGCTCTTAGCCATCCGTGAATAGGAAATGAGCTTACATGCAACTGTTCAACAATCTGAAATTATTTTTAAATATTTAGGTCAAACGATTATCTTTTTAACAAATTAAAATCTCTGTGAAAAAAGGCCGCATGAGAACCACAAACCTCAGAGCCTCATTTCTAATTCAGACTACAGAATTCCAAAGTAAATTGTGTCTGTTATCTGCCTGGTGCCGCCGTGTTAACATCTAGGATCTTCACAATCGCAAGCAAAATATTTTTATCCCATGATGCGAGAAAAAGGACCCAGGAACCATAAATTCAAGGAAATTGAATCGGCATCGTTCTTTATTTAATCACATAAATTTCTCGGGACGTAAGGACTCATAGAATTTTGTCAGATTGAGATTTATTTTGAATATAAAAAGAAAAGTAGTTTATGTGTGCAAAACAGGACATGACAAAATAAGAAACTGAATTATTCTTCGAGACATGGAATGCGTTTGTGTTTCTGTTCTGTGGTAGGGTGATTTAAAATTGTCTCAATGGTGTTATAATATTTACTTTATGTTTAATTTGTCTGATAAACAAAGTTTGACCTAAGAAACATATGTTATTCAACTAGTGCAGGGTGAGGAAACTTTCCATGGGGGCGCTGCATTAATCTAGCTGTAATGAAAAAAGGCTGCACTCAAGAATCTTCCCCTAGATACAGTTTACAATGTGCATTATTTTGTAAAAATCTAAATACCATGTACTTATTAGTTTCAATGACTGAAAGCTATTTGTTAATTTTAAAGTTAACTAACCTTTTAATGACTTCGCTGTGTCTGCTTTTTGTTGTAAAGCGTTTGAGTATTCAGTTACATGGAGGTCCCCAGCTTCAATTGATCCTCGAGATGGGTGTCAATCAATTGTGACCTTAAGGACGGCTTGATTTGGGTTAAGTAGGCGAATGTAGATTTGCAACTATAAGTGGTTGAAAGCAAGAAAGCAGTTTGGGGACATGTTGCTGAATATTTCCTACTGCTAAAGTAAAAAATGGTAAAAACACCACCTGAAAATTTCTGGGACCAGATTCCTCCCACTTCAACTTCTCCTAGGGGGGTTAACTACAGTGATTCTAGCGGGATATACTGGAAAGGCTCCCTGAAGGGACAGGTGTCAGCTCAACACCACCAACTCAGAAAGGGAGAGACGTCCACTCACCACTAACCAGCAAACCACACACAGGGACAGGGACCAGTGTCTGGGAGTCTTTCAGTGTCACTTGCCCACAGTATCACTGTGTGGCCCAAGTGGCCCATGGGCTTCCAGATCACAAATAATGCAAATAGAGTGAAATTCCAGGACCTCAAGTAATTCCTTATTCAAATTCAAATTGGAATAGATTTTAAGGTTGCTGGGAAAGATTCTGCCCACAGCCCATGGTTCTCCTACACAGAAGAAAGAGTTGTCCCTCGGGGGTGGGGATTTTACGGCTACAACAACCCCCATCCCCATGCGGTGGCTGGGTCTTCTGATCAAAGGGCGGAAACTTCTCTACCCTGGGACACAGGTTGGTCAATAACTTCCAGCAGCCAATGTGACAGGACCATCCCTGGCTAAAGAGCATGTTGGACCTGCCCCCTCACAGTTCTTTTTTAAGACACTGCCGCAGGGTGCCTGTGCACTGATTGGATGGGAGGTGGTGTGTATATGGCCCCCCTTCCCAGAACCCCTGAAGACACCTTGCAGCCCAGGAAAGCCCATTGCCAAGTGAGCCACCAGCCAGCCTAGACACACAAGCAAGCCCAGATGTTTCATCTGAACTGGCCAAAGCCAGAGGCACTTCCCAGACAGCACACAGAACCACGAGCCCAGAAAAAGCTTGGTGTCTGCAGACACTGCGATAGTGCAGGTATTTTAATGTCTCAAAAGCTGCACCTGGGGCGCAATCCTTCCAGAAAACCTCATCTGGGGTGTGGAAAGAGGCACCAGGGCCTTTTCTCGGCCTTGATTGCCACCCTGGGTTTCCACTTTGAGGTAAAAACATAATTGCCACTCCAGGGCTGTTCTGGGGCACTCAAACATCAACAGGACTCGAGGACAGCTGGAAGGGGCACTGCCTCGCTGGGTTTAGGTGAAAGGTGTAAACACACCACTCTCTCTGAGAACTGGTTTCTGCCCTTGCTGGCGGAGGACAAGTGGAAATATGAGTTTACAGGGGGGAAGCAACAGAAGAAGTGTGTGTCTAAAATTTTTAAAAGAAAATAAAATCGTACAGCTTACCACAGAGAAGACAAAGAACAGACCAGAAAGAATGTAATTTTTAAAAAATAAGTACCGAAAGTGATGAGATAATATTAGAAACATGGAATTAAAATAAGTAACACTAATTATTTTTAAAAAAAAAACTCCACTGCTGGAGGGCGCAGTGGGTGGGGTGCCCTCCCAGAGGGACTGTGACTGCAGGGCTGCCGGAGCCAGGCCAAGGTGTACCTGCTGCTCCCTCGGGAGCCCTCCCTGCCCTCCTCGGATGGTGACCTATTAGTCATGATGCCCTTTTCTTATGTCCAGCCATATCCTATATGTACTAGATATTTTTTGAGACTCTCCTCTTTTATTGCTTTTGGTTTGCAGCATGTGGATGGTCAGAGGTCAGCAGTAGAAGGAGTGTGTTTCCAGCAGGTCCACAGCCTGTCTTGACTAAGCCTGTGCCCTGATTCTGCTGTGCCCAGAGCCATGTCTGGTGTTCCTTACAGGCAGGCTCCTTGAAGACTCTCTCTTGCTGCAAAGTCACATGTAAATAACACAGGGGTAACTATGTAATGATGAAATTTTTTGAGAACAGAAACATGACACAGCCCAACACCACCATAAACGTGAGAAAGACCAGTTTCAACTTGTGTTTATCCTTCCTCATCCATGGCAATGTGGCAGCTGCATCCTGTAGACCTGTGAGGAGTTCATAGCGTCTCCCAGCTGTACACAGCGAGAACTTAATCACCAGCACCCCTTAGTAGGTGGGGTAACACTCACAACTGATTGACTCTCAGTAGGTGTTTCAAGGTGACGGTAGCCATCGTCTTTGATGGTACCTCAGTCACCAAAGTGTGCCCGATGACAAATGCAATTCAATGCTCTGATTTTGATTAAGGAAAAGTGTTTCTGAACAGATGACACTCAAATAATAGGGCTGTCTAAATATCTAGTTGATCTATTCAATTCTTCAGAAAATCCTATCTCAAGGAATAATTTCTGATGAAAATAAATTAAAAAACTGAAATTCAAGCAAACTTTCCCGAAAGAAAAACAGCATAAAACCAAAGAAAATATGTTTGTTTATAAATTTTTACAGTATTTTTTAATTCAGAAACCCTCAGAGACTGAAAATTCTATTAAGCACCATGGATACCTAGTGATGTTGAGAACTGAGAAGTATCTAACGTGCACCTTTGTGAAGGTCACTCAGTCTTTATCCAGACTCTTTCTAGGTTAGCGCACACTTTTACTTACTTGGTGGTTCCTTCCTAACCGATTCCTGTACTTGCTCAATCAGACTCCACTGCAGAACACGGAAGTGATAATTTGGCTCTAAGGGGCCACACTCGGATTAGGAGAATTATAACCAAACACAAACTTTACACTACAGTATGGGCTACGGTCTTCATGCTTTTTGAATTTATTTCACGTTTCCTTATTAGAAAAAGTGAAATTAGCTAATGGTGGCTTCTGAGCGTGCCCTGTAAGTTAATACTTTACGTTCTCAGGATTGTCTCTGGACACCTGTGGAAATCTAGTACCAGCTTTTCTAAATCCATTTTTCCTCACCAATTTGGTTTTGGTGGTTTGTTGTTTTTTTCTCTTTTTTTCTGGAAGTTTCTAACTTTGAAATATTCTTTACTCACAATATGCTAAGACCTGTGAGCTGTAGGAAGGACTCACGTGTGAAGTGTTGGCAGTTCTGCCAATAAATTCACTGCATGGACACTTAAAATGTAGGCGCCAGGTTTGGGGTTTGAGATGTTCATTGTTTGTAGACTTCTGGTTCTGGTCCCAGGGAGGCCCGATTACTGGAGAGTCTGTTTCTGGGCACTGGTTTTAAGGCAGGACGTCATCTCCCAGTGCTGGTCACCTGTCAAATCTCTCCTTGTCCTCTCAGCTGTGATGATCCAGGCAGGAGACTGCAGACTCTGAATCCTGCCCGATGGTCTTTTATTACCTGTTTTCTTCACAGAGAAATTTAAATCCCTGTTTATGAAATTCTGGTCAAAACTACTTGTAACAGATTCCAGCCCTGTTACCATACTGATCCATTTGAAGAGTTTTCAGTTTGTCTTTGAAAATGGCCATTGACCAGATATCCCATGCCCAGTGGCCCACAAATAAAACTTGTGGGGAAAAGATCTCTGTTACTTCCTGGCACGCTTTATCCAAACCTGTCCTTTTTAAAATAACTGCTTTCAGTTCCAAGTTAATTGACATTCCAATAAGGCAAGGCATAAAAGTTTAATTATTTTTGTTGACACAACATTGCCTTCTAATCTAAAAGATTTACATGGAATCATTTACTCTGTCCTTTGTTCATGAAGAACAGATGATGACTTCGATGTAGAATTAACGATAATATGACGTTTACTATTGATTTGTATAACGGGCGATGTAATAGGCATTAATGCTTTTCCTTTACTTCCCACATGATAACGTTCCTCCCATAATAGAAAGTCCCATGTTGAGAGAGCAGTGAGGACTCAGGCTGAGCCCTGTTTCCACCTGTCCTCGGGGCGGGTGTGTGGGTGGAGCAGCGTCCCTGAAGCCATGGCAGGAAAGATTCCATCCAAATCAAGTGTTTTGCTGAGGGAGGTTTTCAAAGTCTCTATGCTGGAAAAATCAATAAATACAGTTAGTAGGCAATGGTGAAAGATGCTTATCACAAAATTGGGAAGTGTGGTGTGTTGGCTGCTGGTCTGTCCACGTCCTAATGCTTAGACCTGTGAATATGAACTTTCTGGATAAAAGGTCTGTGCGGACGCTAAGGGTCTCTAGATGAGGTCATCACAGATTGTCCCGTGGGCTCTAAATCCAGTGACAAGTATCCTCATAACAGTAATAAGGGGACATAGGTGGACCCACAGAGAAAGGAGGAAACATGGCCATCATGAGGACTGTCCCCAACGGCCAGCGGGCGATAGAGCTGCCCCTGCCTCCCAAGCAGGGGAGGCTCCTTCCCTAGAGCGGCTGGACAGAGCGTGGGGTTCCTGAGACCTCCTGGGATGTGCTGCCTTGCAGGGAGAAACTTGGAAAATAAAGGCAATAACTTGATTTCACCAGTAGACTTAGGAAATTTAACTCAGAAGATGCATTTGCAAGACCGATAAACAAAAACAAGCGCCCAGTATTAACACAGAAGGAAAAATGATCCTGTCATAAGAACCCAGGTGACCGTCTCTGCCTGCAGGAAGCTCTACCAGGAAGCCAAAGAAAATTCAAACACTGTCAAACATGAAATTGGGAAATTAGCTGGCAAATTTTATTGTTTAATGGCACCGAAGCTAAATGTGAATAGTTTGAAACGTCTGCTCGCTGCAGAGACCTCCTCGTCCCCACTCTGCCGTCACTGGCAGTATTTGATCCTGTGTCTCTTTTCACCTGTTCCTTCCCTAATCAGAACGCTGGCAAGGCTCGCTGCTGTGGGGCCTACACATAGTTTTTAAGTGACTTTACTTTTTTTCTGCTCTGATCTATTAAAAGTTAAGTTTGGAGGTTAACCGTCAGAGGGCATTTCCCCCTGATTGCCCGGGTCCACCCCGGCCCCCAGTAAATCCCCATGGGTTAGCAAGCTGTAATTCTGGCCGCCAAGGTACAAATGCCTGTGACATTACACTTATCTTTACTTATCACTAATCCCAATCCAAAGTCACAAAATTTTGTAGATAAAATTAAATTGGATAGCAGAGGTAGCTGACCTTTAGATAAAGCCATTTTAAAGACTTTCAGTTAGATGTGACAAAATAAAAAAATAAAAACGTAAGCTTGCTGCAGAGGAAGGGCTGATAAATAGCCAGGAAGGAAACTGCTTTCTCTGAAATTATTCGCTCTTTGTTATCAAGAGAAAAATAATCACGTATTAAGCCCAATATGCTCTCTGTACGTTTCCAGCTTTGAATGAGAAACTGTATCTCACCAGCGAAAAGTAACAGCAGCTGGGACACAGTTTCTGCCACACGCCGGAGACATTTAAAGTCTTATTCATAAAAGGCCAAATATTAACTATGTGATAAAAACTGAAAATTAAGTTTTTGTTTTCATAGAACTCCGTTGGCTGCTGTATTTACTATATTCTAGCTCGGTAATTATTCTGAATTTGCCATATAAAAGATTTTCAATTATAGCTTTAGGATGAAGTGACTACTTAGCGTGCATACAAATTGAAAATTCCAGCTTTCTCTGTCCTCATGCCTGTTACTGATGAAAATGTAATTCTTATTTTTAGATTTTAGAAGATGGAGGCTGTAGTCAGAAAAATTGCTAGACCGTGTTTGCCGTTCCACTTAAATTAAATGATACCCTATTTATCCCTCAAGTAAATTGGTTTTCACAAGTATATACCAGCAAATCGGACACCAGTGCCTATTTTCCCACATACACAATCTATTCTGGTGGCATTTTCAATCAATGGCTAGGCATAGGGTCACAGGGGTGTGCTACATCATTAAACCATGATGGACTAATCCAGGGCCTCCTTAGAAAGTAGTCATGTAATGTTTCTCTCTCCAAATTAGTAGCCCAGAAAAATGACCTGAATTGCCCCAAAATGCATTTGATCCTGAGGCCTCAGTCACACCCAACACGTGAACAGACACACATTCAGAGAACAGATTCCTCCCAGTCTAATTCTTAGGTTGTGTTTCGTAAAGGCTAAGCCGGGTCTGGCCTGTTACTTAATTTACAGGAAGGTTCAAACGCCTTTTAATCTTCAGACTCCAATCCTTACACCTACATGTCCCAGTTCTTATGGTCCAGGCTGTTCCAGCTCAAATGTCTGGTGGTGTCTCCTCCACACAGGACCCTGAATCTCCCCCTCGGATGAAGGGGTAGCTCAGGTATGTCCTTCCCATAATGGTGCATGTGTCCTGGGCTACGGGCAAGTCCAGCTGCACAGACCCTGCTCTAGCCTCTTCTTGCATCGTGTGCACGGCCAGAGCAGGCCCCGTACCTGAGGCCAGACCACAGGGGGGAAGGGTCATGGCAATGTTTCCTAGAAAAGGGAGGGGCCCAGTTGTGTCACCCTACAGGAATCTACAGAGGGTCCCAAAAGTTGCCACACACAGAGAAAATGGGAAATTGTAACTAAACATACCTTTATTTACAAAACACTCATTTAAAAATTTTACGAAATATTGACAAACTTGCCTCTACCTGTCGGCCACCTCTTTCTACACACACACACACACACACTCACACACACAAAGTCCTCTCGGCACTCAAGTGAGCAGGTCCCCAGACACCTGTGCTAACGCCAGTAGCTGTGTTGGAGTCGTCCCTTAAATGAGCCCTGCTCCTGGTCTCTTCCTTGCACCATGGCTTTTAAATGGCTCATTGGAATATAAACACATATAAATACCAAAAATATTAAAATATAAATTATAATGGGAGTGGGTTAATTATTCTATGTTTGGAAACTTTCAGAACACCCTGGGTTAGGGGTGATTTTTTGCCCACAATTATTCACTTCCTACACACTGGGAAAAAAATGCTTAGACGCAGGATCTGCAGGATCAGCCTGAACAGCCCCACGTGTCAGGGTTGGGGTCCAGGATCCTGTCACCTCTTTCAGACCCACGTCTCTTCCCTCTTCATGTTAATAACTGTGATGTTAAAAGACAAACGATTTGCGTCTAAAACACCAAGTGGGCAAAAGTGAGAGCGGTGGGTCAGCTTAATGAACATGGGCATCTGAAAAGAAAAACCAAATATGCACAGCGGTCGCTGGGCCACAGCGATTCTGAAACCCACTGAGCAAATGTCGAAAGTCCTTGGAGGTTGGAAGGCAGAGCTGTCTCAGCCCTGGACATTCCTCGGTGAGGACACCGGGAAACAAGCCTTCCGTGCAGTGTCTGCCACAGCGAGGTCGTGCTCAGCAGACTTGTATTCTGATAGTTTTAATGGATTGTTTGCTAGTTCTTGCCACTTTAAGGAGAAAAAAACATCCATTTGGGCTTCAGATTTGAGGGTTTTTATGTAGCAAAAGCCTTGTGTGTGTGTGTGTCTGTGTATGTCTGGGTATATCTGTGTGTCTGTGTGAGTCTCTGTCTCTGTGTCGTGTCTGTGTGTCTGACTCTGTTAGTGTGTATCTTTGTGTCTGTGTCTGTGAGTCTGTCTCTGTCTGTGTATATCTCTGTCTGTGTGTCTGTCTCTGTCTGTATGTGTCTCTGTGTATATCTCTGTCTCTGTGTGTCTGTCTGTCTGTGTATATCCCTGTCCCTGTCTGTGTGTCTGTCTCTGTGTGTGTCTCTGTGTCTGTGTGGCTGTCTCTGTCTGTCTGTGTATATCTCTGTCTCTGTGTGTGTCTCTGTGTCTGTGTGTCTGTCTCTGTCTGTCTGTGTATATCTCTGTCTCTGTGTGTGTCTCTGTGTCTCTGTCTGTCTCTGTCTGTCTGTGTATATCTCTGTCTCTGTCTGTGTGTGTCTCTGTGTCTGTGTCTGTCTCTGTCTGTCTGTGTCTATCTCTGTCTCTGTGTCTGTGTCTGTCTCTGTCTGTCTGTGTCTATCTCTGTCTCTGTGTACCTACGTGTGCCTGTGTGTGTCAAGGCTTCCCTGTCTAGAGACAGACTTGACACTCCAGGCTGCAGTGAGACAATACACCAGATATCTAGAGCCTCTTTTTCTTTCTTCAGCTAGGAGTGTCCATAGGCATCAGCTTGGTTCTTTCAAGGGTCATAACAATACAACCCTTGATTTTAAATGTATTCTGAGGCTTGACTTGAAATAATTTTCTTTTCTGGAGAGCAAGAAGAGGGAGGGAGGGAGGGAGGGAGTAATGGAGGGAAGGAGGAAGTACCAGCCCTCAAACAGCAATTCACATAACTTCACAGAGTAACCCAGAGACATTGATGAGATGATGTTGTTACCTGATGGTTTGGCTCCTGTGTAAACTCATTTCCATAATTTTCCTTTTTTATATGCACCATGAAACTCCAAATTATCACTAAGAAAAATAAGCATCTGGCTGACCTTAAGCCTATCAGTGCAGATAACTAGGAAACCTGGTCTTCCAGGTAGACTGACAGGTGTGTGTGTCCTTTGATGTCATCAAGATGTGACCACTTCTTTCTACCCGACTGGAAGCCTGACACGACATCAGATGCCCGGCGGTAAGTGGAGGGCCAGTGAGCCCCGAGCCGGCAGCCAGGCCAAGACACAAAGGGGCAGATGGGTCATAGCAACTGAGCTGGCCAATAAATGGCACTTGTATGTTTCATGAGCACAGAGTTTAAAATAGGAATCCAAAGAGAAGTTAAACCAATGTGGAGTTCCAAAATGCTACTCAAGAGAAAAACACATCTTAGCAAAAACTCCTTTCTCTAAAATCTTAAAAGTTATATTCTAAATATAGACACTAGTAGTTGATTTTTTAAAGAGTACTGAAGATGGCATTTAATGCTGCAATTTCTTCAGAAATGGAGGATTAAATATTGATGCCCAATCAATGGATAAAGCATCTAAGGTGACAAGTTAAGTGATTTCAAATTGGACTTTACAGAATCATACAAAGTCCACCTAAGCCCTCGTTCAGTTGGCTCTAACTACAGCATTTGTTAAAAACAGTTTTCATTTTGTAGTTGAGTGAAAAATCAAATATTTGATTCAGGTCTGAAAACACCTTTCTTGAAAAGAGCTGAACTTTTTATCATTAAAGATAAATTCGTGCCCCTCTTTGTTCCTGCAGCACTGGTTTTGTGGAGTGGTGTCTGGCGTGGCAGGCGGGGCAGCTGCACAGCACGCCTGTAGGTGGGCCAGAGGGGCACGCACCTGCAGCCAGCACTGGGGCGTTGCACCACCCCAGATAAACGCACCAGGGCTTTGAAGATAATCACTCCATAAAAGGGATCTGAAATAGAAAGATGGTTCTCCATTTTATTTTTTCTAAACCCACAGGAATTCTGAAAATGGGGTGTGTGTGTGTGTGTGAGCTCTGCCCCACATCCTCATGGTGTCCCACCATTGAAATGCACAATCATCTGTGTAGAAACAGCAGGATTGTGGATTACATTCTAGAGGTAACTCCAAATTGTTACTGATACACAAGTGAAAACTGACTTCAGCATCAACTACAACCAAAACGAGCAAAAATTCTAACAACAACCATGAAATAAGTAAAAATAAATTGTGTTCAAAGTGAACAAAGAGAGAGAATTGTATGTGCTTTTTGGTTGGAGAAAGGTCAGCTTGGAAACCTCATATCCAGACTATAACACATATGCAGTGTGTATGTACAGGGGACGTAGTATGCACATATACAGTATGTGTGCATGGGGGACTCAGTGCGCTCATAAACAGTGTGTGTGCACAGGGGGTGCAGTGTGCACATATGCAGTGTGTATGTACAGGGGACGCAGTATGCACATATACAGTATGTGTGCATGGGGGACTCAGTGCACTCATAAACAGTGTGTGTGCACAGGGGGTGCAGTGTGCACATATGCAGTGTGTATGTACAGGGGACGTAGTATGCACATATACAGTATGTGTGCCTGGGGGACTCAGTGCACTCATAAACAGTGTGTGTGCACAGGGTGTGCAGTGTGCACATACGCAGTGTGTGTACACGGGGGGTGCATTGTACACATATGCAGTGTGTGTGCCTGGGGGGCGCAGTGCACACATATGCAGTGTGTGTGCCTGGGGGGCACAGTGTACACATATGCAGTGTGTATACAAGGGGGGGCGCAGTGCACACATATGCAGTGTGTATACAAGGGGGGGTGCAGTGTACACATATGCAGTGTATGTACATGGGGGGGCGCAGTGCACGTATATGCAG
>CAUYTI010118441.1:0-51918 GCA_963575145.1 Galago senegalensis | reverse complement strand
TTATAGCTTGCCGAACTTCTTTCTGGGCTCAGCTCCCCGTCTCTGGCTTCATAGATTCTGATTCCAACCAGTTTTTCTTCCTTTGCTCAGGAGCCTCTGACCAGGGTTGCTACCAGTCGGCCATCTTCCCAGAATCCCCGGGATTTGCATTTCTAACTGGAATCTGCACCTGACTCCAGATAATTCTGAAGTTTAATACGATCTTTAATCTACATTTGGGAGATTGGATAGAGACAACACTAGAACTGATTATCATAATGAGAATGTATATGATGCCTTACTTGCTTGTTATTGTTTAAATATTCAAAAATCTGATATATTTAAATAGGATGTATAAAGGACAGTGAGAATTGTGTGGGGACAGAAGCCTGTACTAAACAGATGAAGGATTTATCCTACCTGCATACAGCAGTTTCTGCTTAGTAACCAGGACAAGCAATCAATTACAGGCATACCTTGGAGATATCTTGGGTTTGGTTCCAGATCCCAGTGAGAAGACAAATATTGCAATAAAAAGAGCTACATAGATTGTTTTGGTTTCCTAGTGCATATAAAAAAAAGTTATATTTCTACTGTACTGTAGTCCATTAAGTGTAAAGTGGCATTGTGTCTAAAAAATGATATAGATACGTTAATTTAAAAACATTTTATTGCTAAAAAATACTAAAAATCATCTGGATCTTCAGACAGTCATTACCTTTTTGCTGTGGAGTATATTGTCTGAATCACAATGGTTGCTGACTGAGTAGGGAGGTGATTGCTAAAGGTTTGGGTGGCTGTGGCAATTTCTTCAAAAAAGACATCAGTAAGATTTGCCATGTCCATCGGCTCTTCCTATCACAAAAGATTTCTCTGTAGCATGCAATGCTATCTGATAGGATTTTACCAACATTAGAACTTCCTTCTAATTGGAGTCAATCCTCTCAAACTCTGCCATTGCTTTATCAACTAAGTTGATGTAATAGTCTACATCCATGCTGTAAGTTCAACAATACTCATAGCATCTTCATCAGGAGCAGGTTCCATCTCAAAAAAGCCCATTTTCTTTGCTAATGCATAATGAACAATTCCTCATCTGTTTATCACGAGATTGCAGCAACTCAGTTACATCTTCGGAACTAATCCTCTTGCTATTTGCACCATGTCTATGGTTACTTCCTCCACTGAAGCCTGAGGGCTGGAATCAACTTCTTCCAAACTCCTGTTAATGTTAATATTTTAACCTCCTCCCATGAATCACAAATGTTTTTAATGGCATCTGCAATGGTAAACCTTTTCCAGAATCTTTTCCATTTTCTTTGCTCAGGTTCATAAGAGGAATCACTATCCATGGAAGTAATAGCCCTAGAAAATGTACTTTCATTTTTTTTTTAATTGAATGGTAACTATGTACGAAGATGTACTTTCTTAAGACGGAGACTTGAAAACAGAAATTGCTCCTTGACCCATGGACTCCAGAATGAATGTTGTGAGAAGGCATGAAAACAATGTTAATCTTTGTATACAACATCTCCATCAGAGCTCTGGGGTGACCAGGTGCAATGCCAATGACCAATATTTTGAAAGTGCCCCCCCTTTTTTTTTGGGTAGCTGATCTTAACAGTGGGCTTAAAATATGCAGTAAATCATACTGTAAAGAGATATGTTGTCATTTAGGCTTTGTTGTTCCATTTACAGAGCCCAGGCAGAGTAGATTTAGCAGACTTCTTAAACACTCTAGGATTTTCAGAAAGGTAAATGAGCACTGACTTCCAGCTGCATTAGATCCTAATAAGAGAGTCAGTTGGTCCCTTGAAATATTGAAGTCAGGCATTGATTTCTCCTCTCTCACTAACAAAATCCTAAATGTTATCTTCTTCCACGACAAGGCTGCTTTGGCTACATTAAAAATTTACTTTTTAATGTGTTCATCCTCATCAATGATCTCAGCTAGATCTTGTGGATAACTAGCTGAACTTCCACATCAGCACTTTCTGCTTTATCCTGCACTTTTATGTTACAGAGATGGCTTGTTTCCTTAAACCTCATGCACCAACCTCTACTTGTGTCTAACTGTCTTCTGCAGCTTCCTCACTTCTCTCAGCCTTCACAGAATTGAAGAGATTTCAGACCTTCCTCTGAATTAGGCTTTGCATTAAGGAAATATTGCCAATGGCTTGATATTCTGTACAGATCACACAAGCTTTCTCCATGTTAGCAATAAAATTTTGTTCTTTTTCTTAACATGTATGTGTTCACTGAGGTAGATTTTCATGAAGAACTTTTACTTTGCACTCACAGCAAGGCTGACAGAAGAGGGCAAACTTTTGGCTTGTCTTGGATTTTGACGTGCTTTCCTCATTAAGTTCAATTATTTCTAGCTTTTGATTTGTAGTGAGAAATATCAGACACTTCTTTTCACTTGGACTTCTAGAGGCCATGAAAGGGCTGTGTGTCAGGGAAGTCAGAGAAGAGGAAGAGAAATGAAAAGATGGCCAGTTGGTGGAATAGTCAGAACATTCATCTTTATCTTAAGTGATAAATTTAATTATTTGCCATTTCATATAGGCATGGTTCATAGCATCCCCCCCATTATAATAGTAACATCAAAAATCACTGCAACAGATATGCTTGTCATGAAAAAATTTGAAATATTGAGAAAATTACAAAAATTTGGCAGATGTGAAGTGTGCACATGATATTGAAAAAAATGATGATATGCTTGCCCAGCACAATATTACCTACAACCAACCTCAAATATATAAAAAATGCAATGTATTTAAGACT
Source organism: Galago senegalensis (assembly GCA_963575145.1). Classification (NCBI taxonomy): domain Eukaryota; kingdom Metazoa; phylum Chordata; class Mammalia; order Primates; family Galagidae; genus Galago; species Galago senegalensis. The sequence goes on along the minus strand of CAUYTI010118441.1, from coordinate 49,152 downwards.
CACACCAATAAAGTAAAGCATAATAAAATGAGGTATTTGTATCTTTAAAGAAATATATCTGAAAGTGTTTATGGTAAAATTTGCATTATTTTATAAGCTTCTTTCTGCTTTTCTGAAATGAAGAGGGAGCAGAGAGGAAAGGAGATACCAACAGACATATATAGAATGATTTGGGGTGAGGAGGGAAGAGAACAAAGGAGTGTTACAGGTAGTCTAGGAGCCATCTTGTTTCATGCTTTCCTCATTGGTCTGTGTCAATCCAGTCCGATAGCAATTAAGGAAATCGCCATTGCAATGTGAGGCAGACTGCAGGGAGGCAGCTTGGGTAGTGAAGGGGAAGCCCACTGCCCAGTTTAAGCCCTTGAAATGACCTGGTATCTGTTAATTTCAGTGGCTAGAGTAGCCAGTGAATGTCACTTACTTTACATAAGAATATTTTGCTTTCATTTGCTGTTGGATTCAACAGTCATATCTCATGTAGATATATAGAATAGGCTAGGCATATTTTTGACATTTGTAAGTTTATTATTTTTCACTTGGGTAATTGTGAAAACCTTTTATACTTCCAGGTTATGGATGGGCTGTGGAGGACTTGATTCAATTAATGTGTTTGCTGAATATTTTACTTCAATATATAAAATGACCGTCATTGATCATTTGCTTTTATGTCCTGGTTTAGCCACCATAAAAACAAACAACCAAAAAATGTACTGTTGACAAGAGCCAACTGTAGTTAACAAATGATGCTGATATTCATTGACCAGTTAAATGAACATGATTCAGTGATGCCTCCTAATTAGCCTGTAAACATAGAACATCTACTTAATTAAATACAGAATTTTTTTTTTAGTAAGGACTATCATCTGTTTAATAATAAGTAAGAACAAAGAAAAGTGATTCTATTTCACAAAGACCGTACATATGAAAGTCCCAAGAACAAGGATGGGCCTGTGTTGCTGTGTTCAGTCAATGAATATAATATGGACACATGCTTGTTAGTCTTCTGTGTGTATCAACGTGAGGAAACTGATGTGAAATGTGGAAGGAAAAGCCGGGGAGCTCTTTCATTACCATCCATTGACTTCTGGCATCCACAGAATGTCCCTCCTTCCAGGTCTAATGCCAGTATTTAGATTATTCAGACTTTCTTAACCACAGAGATATTTTGTCAATGATGGTCTTGTGTCTTTTGCTATTTGCTTTTCAACACTTCATTTTCTAATATGGTTCATTGCTGAGCTATCTATGTTTAAACATGTCTGTGGTCTTTTCCAACTAGGATCTCTCTAGGCTGGTTTATGTCACTCACTGAGGTGATTTAAATGGATTTTAATATCCTAGAAAATCCTGCACAACTTCAACCAGGATCACTTCAGAAGTCTCTGTGATGACTGTGACTTGTGCGAATTTACAGGCTGGCTGGGTGCAGTGGCTCACATCTATAATCCTAGCATTTTGGAGGCCAAGGTGGGTAGATTGCCTGAGCTCACAGGTTTGAGACCAGACTGAACAAGAGCGAGGCCCTGTTTCTAAAAATAGCCGGGTGTTGTGATGGGGGTGCCTATAGTCCCAGCTACTTGGAAGGCTGAGGCAAAAGAGTCCCTCAAGCCCAAGAGTTTGAGGTTGCTGTGAGCTATGATGCAATAGCACTCTTCAGAGGGTGACAAAGTGAGACTCTGCCTCAAAAAGAAAAAAAAGAGAGAGAATTTACAGGCTTCCTATGATAGGTGATTTATTGGAAGTTGGGCTATTACTAACATTAAGAGATTTAGAGATTTTTCTAGATATGAAATTACTTATATACTTTTCTACATTTCTGATCTTTCTTTCTAAATCCCTAAACTTAATGTTGTTTTTCATATAGTACTTCAGTGAGGTACCTCTTAGAGCTAAAGTAACAGCTGTAGATAACACTGTACCATCATGTAGCTCCTGGCTAAGACTTTCAATGATAATGGGATTTTTTTTTTTAATTAACTGATAACCCATTTCTGTGAAGTTTCCCTTAATTTGTTGACAAGTCAACAGACTCATTTTCTGAATGGATGGACAAAGTTTTCTTACAGAAAATAATAATTATCTTTGAATTAAACTCTCAGAGCTTGCAACTCTTATTTTCTGCTGAGAGATTTACATCACTTCAATTCTTCTACACTGATAAATACAATCAATCAACAGAGAACCCGCTCTGAGGAATTAATTGTTGTCAGTTGATGTATTTAATGGGACATCACACTTCATTAACCTAGCTAACTCATTAAGCCTAATCAGACATGGAAAAGAAAAAGTTAATGATTAAAGTTAAAAAATAAAGTCTGAACTCTAGGGAGTCTTCATTTGCAATACAGAGCATTGAGTTTCACAGAAATTGCTGGTTTATTCCAGAGGAGTCTTTTTGTCAGGTAGGATTCTGTACCAAATAATCACATATGAGGTTTCTTCATTGAGGGGCCATAATATGTGCACTATTAGAATTAGAAAAAGAAATTGTATCTATATTGTAACCCAGTGATTTATATCTAATTTACATATTGTGGAACTATTTCTAACTTATCAAAGGAAATTTGAAATGCTGAAATTCACAAAAGGTTGCAGATTTCTGTGGATATGGATATGTTGAACTAATGTGCACCTCCAAGTCAAAAGATTTATGCAACTCATTTTGGCTCTCCACATTCATTTCAGTTAATACTATTTTGGTTTCATTGTATATTTTCCTTGATCTTTTTCAGTCTTTTTTCATTTAAGGCAAGTTGGTTTTAGCACACCTTGCAAGGGCAGGGAATGACTACCTTGATTTAGCAGAGTCAGTTTCTTCAAACCATAGGTATTGCCTGAGGTTGTGCTTTCCATGGAATGGAGCGTACTGGAAGTGGGACAGGCAAACGGGGCAGAGGTTATTGGTTATTCATTTCCAGTCCCTAGTTTCCCCTGCCAGGCTGACATGTCTGTTTATGGGAGAAGGGCTGCAGTGTGGGGCTCCTATTCTATCAAATCAGCCATGATGTTGTTCCACATGTCTGAACCCCATTACTCCCTAAGGAGTCTTTTCACACATACTAATTTCGGAGGAAACAATTTTGTTTTCACTAAGTTCATATGGCTCTGCTGGTGTTTTCAGTACATCACTACCTAGTTACGAAAGCCCTGCTGGGCTGCTGTGGGAAATTGCATTTCCTGGTTTGTTTTGGTTTTTAAATCACTCTGAAGGAGGAAAGATCTTTTAAACAAAGTGCAGTCTAAGGAAATCATAAGTTATGCTTTGCTTTTTTGTGGATTCACTTAAGGGAATATGTGAAAGACTTAGAAGGGACCTTAGGGATCACCCAGTCAATAGTCTCATCTTAAATAGGGGAACTTGGCTAGGGAAGTAAAGCGATTTGTGGAAGATCTCACACTAAATGGTCTAAGACCTAGTAGTCTTTTATCTGAGTCTCTTAGTGAGGAGCTGCTTTTATTAGTCCACACTGACTCTCTGATGATAAAGCTTCCATTTACTGAGCATGATGTATATTTGCGATACCGTGTTTCAGAAAGCCCTATCAAGACCGCTATCTCCAAGTACAGTGGTGTGGTTAATCTGGTGTGTCCTATTACCTGGCTGTCAGAAAATATTTAATTTACCTTAGCACACATTTCATTATTAAGATGGTAAAACAGGCCTCTTTTCTCTAGCAGGGATGCTTTTATTTTTTATCATAAATTTATCAAGTACATATTATGAGCAAAGTACTATATAATAAGTGCTGAAGAGAGAAAAATGATAAGTCAGACACCCACCCTGCCATCCTGGGGCTGATAACTTGTGTTAATCTTTGAGTATCAGTGTGCCTCAGGGCTGGTGAAATAGTCTCTTAATCTCAATTAGCTGGACTCCAAATACTCATGCACAGAAGAGGGAATGGTAATATATTTTAAGGGCATTCTATAAACTGCACCTGTGTTTACAAGTCCTCGGTTTTCTGCTGATCCAGAGTAGTCTTTCCTCCTCAGAGTAGGGGCGTGTACTTTCGTGTGGCCATCTGAAAGCATTTGACATTTTCAACGACGCTTTCCTCAGTTTTCACACAGAATTTTCTTATCTTCGCCTGCATTTTTCCTTCCATTGGTTTTGATGGTTTCCATATTTCACTCTGCAAGGTCTTTGACATATCAATTTCACTTCTCTTCCTGGGTTACACAAGACTCGCGTTTAGCTGAAGATTCTATCTTTCCACTCTGCGCATTTCTGTCCTCAGCTTTTGAAAGCACACTTTCTGACTGCTGTGCCTTTGAGAATTCAAATGATATCTTGTAGAGTTTTGTAGGTTTCAATGGCAGGATATTTTATTGGCTCATACGGGAGATGTAGCCCTTAAAATGCATTTATACTCAGTGATTGCTTATATTTGGAATAGGGTTACTGATTTCTAGTAAATAGATTCATACTGGTATTTCCTCCCCTTTAACAAAACATATTTTACTGCTCACCTTCTGTTAATTTTATTGTCAGAGAGAGATCCCGTGGTGATTTAGGCAGTGTAAAATGATATGCAATATAAAGATGGGGCATAGACTGAAATTGTTTGTCTGCCTATCACTGCAGCCGGGGGCTGAGGGCTGTTTGGTGATCATCACATTGCTGCTTTCTGTGTGTCTCAGAAGATAAAACAGAATACCCATGTTGCTACTCTTCCCATTCTTATTCTACAACTTATCTTCCTAGAAATCTGTTTATCTAGTTATTCTCTATGACATTTACAACCCCGGCCCAGAGGAGATGGACAAACAAGTGTTTATTTTGAGACTAATTCACATAGGGAAGTTGAAAAGAATAATATAGTGAAAATCTGTGTCCCCTGCACCTCTACTCAGAATTGATACCTTGAATATTTTGGTTGTTTTGCCACATTTTCTTCCACTGTTGTTAAAAGGATAAATAATTAGGATAAAAGGCCTTGTAAGCCAGTATCTGCAGCTCTGTTCCCCTTCTGTTCCCCTGAGAAATAGCTGTGATCATGATTTTGGTATGTATATGTTTCATTTGTGTAAAAATTACGAGATATTCGTTATGAATAAAATGATGTATTTAAATTAAAAGGAAGAGTGATGAAACAAACATTAATGTTTTCTCTACTCCACTTAAGAAAGAGAACATAATATTCTTGATGCCACCTGCATATCTCCTCATCCCGTCTTTCTGTTTTCCTGTGAATCAAGGTAACCAGTAATCAGAGTGTCGTGTTATCGTTTGCGTCTGTTGTTTTCTTTGTTTTTGTTACACACACATGCATATTGAACCAATATGTTGTTTACTTTGGCTTTAGTTGGTTTTATAAGCTTAAATCATTTTCTAGGTTGGATTTTATGACAAGTTTATATCCCCAGATTATGTTATCAGTGACATTAGCAAGATGGAAGGGTAGGAAGTACCTGCCTTCATCCCCTAAGAAAAAGGAACAAGTAGCTAGCAATAAATGAAAATAGACTTGGGAGGGCTCAAGGGTCTAATTAAGAATCTGTAGCAGCAGAGCAGAGGAAAAAATGGAGAATAACTGTACAGAAAGGATTTCTGGGGAGATTGACATAGTTCAGTTGTCTGGAGATGGCTAGGAACAAAGAAGAAGGGGAGGGGCTGTTGGTAACAGCTGGTACAGTGGTAAATGCCACAGCAGACCCTAGTGGCCTGCTCTACAGGATACGCCAGAACCTTTTGTCACTAAGGGACCCAACAACTTCCTCCCCATGCATGCCCAGAGGGCACGATGCTGAGGTCACCCCACCTCAAGTAGGAGCTGTTGTAGTGCCACTTGTAGACCAAGGCTGCTACCCTTCATGGCCCTGGGTGTGCCCCGACCCAGGCACTGTGGCAGCCCCAGGTATGCAGCACTCCAGACCTGGCTACGTGGTTCCTCCACATGTGCCCACGTTCTAGATCCCGGCTATATGCTGTGCCCTATGTGCCTACCACACCTCAAACACTAGAGCCCCTGCTGCTCCAGGTCACCCCTACCTTGGGTTTTGGAGCCTGGTTGCTCTGTGCACACCTGCACTTTGGGCCCTTGCTCTATGGCCAGTCTGTGAGCGTCCACATCTCTGACATCTGAGCCACAGAAGGCTAGTCTGTCGTGGCCCCCGGACTGTACTTGCACCGCTTCTCACACAGCTGCATTCCAGACCCTGGGTGCACAGCTGCACCATGTGTGCAGCCACCACCACCGTGGGCTAGCCCAGTCCCTGGGCTACAGATCCACAGTCTCTTGTGCACATATCTGTACCCCTGACACTGGTTTCACTACCACAGTGAGTCAGTCCATGCCCCAGACCCCAGAGCCGCTGCAGCTCTGCTTGTGCCAGGTTCCCAACTCTGGCTCCCCCACTGCTCCACAAGCAACTCACGCCTTACACATCTTTGCCACTGTGGCAGCGAGAGCACCTGAACCCCAGGTACCAGTGCTGCTGCCCCCCGGGACCACAGCTGAGGGGATCTTGTACTTCAGAGGTAGCATGGCTATTCTTGGCCTTTGATCTTTTGTATAAATGTTAAAGTCAATTTCCTGGCATCACTTTTATTCAACATGATAACTGGAATATCTGGCCACTGCAAAAGGGCATGAAAGAAAGGGAAAAAGACATATTGATTCAAAAGGAAGATATATAACTTCTCCTAAATTCCAAGGAATCCAACAACAAAAAAACATTCCTGGAACTCGTAAGTGCCTTCACCAAGGTTATAGGATATGAAATCAACACACAAAAATCAATTACATTTCTATGTACCAGTAATGAATATTTGCAAATAGAAATTAAAAACATGTGACATTTATGTCAACTCCAAAGAAAGTGAGATACTCAGGTATGAATTTAACAAAATGTAAAGAATCTGTATGCTGAAAATTACAAAACGCTATAAAAGAAAATCAAAGTACATGTAGAGCTATAGAAGACCCAACATTGTAAAATGTTGTAAAGTCCACTGAAGACATGGAAACAAAATACTGCAAAGCTATCAATGTTTCCAAAGTTTATTTATAGGTTTAATGCCATTGCATTACAATCTCAGCAAGTCATTTTTACACACATAGACAGATTTGTTGTAAAATTTATAAGAAGTGGTGCTGGTCTTAGGAAACCTAAGGCAATCTCTAAAAGAAATAAGAGAAAGAAGAAACGAGAGAAATCACGTTACCTGACTTAAATTTGTTTTAATATAGTTGGTATGGTACCAATGCACTGTTGTATTTGTGTATAGTAAAGGCTCGTAGATCAATGGAAAACTATAGAGAATGTGGATCACAGACTTAAATGTAAAATGTAAAACTTTTAGAAACAATAGAAAAAGAAAAAACCTTTAGACAAAGATAGGAAAAAAACCTTTGTGTTTTAGGGATAGATAGAATTAGAGTTGATTACAAAAGAAGCCATAAAAGGAAAAATTGATAAACTAGAGCTCATCAAGAATTTAAAATTTTGCTCTGCAAAAGACACTACTAGAAAAAAAAATAAAGAAAAGAAAAGACAAGACACTACTAGGAGGATGAAGAAATAAGCTATATATGGGGAAAATGGTTCTATATTATGTATATAAAGTATTATCTAGAATATATAAAGAACTTCCAACACTCAACAATAACACCCTCCAATCAATGCAATTAGAAAATTGAGCAAAAGACATGAACAGACATTTCAATAATGAGAATACACAGATGGAAACAGTATATGAAAAGATATTAATATCATTAGTCATTAGGGAACTATGAATTCTAGTTACAATGAGGTATACTACAGACCAATTAGAATGGCTGAAATAGAAAAAAATAGTGACGAAATGAAATGCTAGTGATAATGCAGAGAAACTACCGTTCATTGCTGGTGGGATGAGAAATGTAATGTAAATGTGAATTGTAGAATGATCTAGGCACTCTGCTTAATAGCTTGGCAGGTTTTTTTTTAAAACAAAACATGCAACTACTATATGACCTCGCAATTGTATCATTACACTTTTAACCCAGAGGAATAAAAATGTTTATTCATACAAAACCCGTATAGGAATGTTCACAGAAGCTTTACGCATGATAGCTCCCAACTGGAAGCAACCAGATATTCCTCAGCAAGGGAATGGGTAAACAAAGCGTGGTGCAGCCACACTGTGGAGTGTGACTTGGCGATGTGGAGGAAAGGGCTGCCGATACACACGACAGCTTGGAAGGATGGAGTTTGTGAGATGTTATCATTGGAGGGACTGGGTCAAGGGCACATGTGCTGATCCTTTGTACTATTTCTTACAACTACACAAGACTCTATAATTATCTCAAACTAAAAAAAAAAAAAGGAATTTCCTAAGTTTCTTTCATAAAAAATTCTGTTATGGAGTTGTATTAAAATGACATCAATTTAAAGAAACACTGAAGTGGGAATTGTTTTGAATTCATAGATGACTTCGGAAAAAGCTGATACTGTTACAAGATGAATATGAATTCATATTAACATATTGTTTAATTTATTCATTTTTGTCTTTAATCAAATATTATTATGATTATAAGGAATAACTATAATTACAGTTATTATAATTTCAAGTGATATGTTATCATTTTATGATTTAATCTTATAATCTTAAAAGTTTTATTATATTTGTTGTGAAGAGTTTCATTTTATTTGGTGAACAGTAAGTGGTATTTTTCTCTATTATGTATTTTGTTTTGTTCTGTTTTCTCACTGATGTGTCCCCAACTTGTACTTGACATACTGTAGGCTGTCAAAACATATTTATTGACTTAATGAGTGTTTGTTCTTCCCTATTGAAAGCCATGATAACAGTTCACTGTGACCCTTTTGATTCTTATTTTTCTCTAAAGTCTGTATTTTCTGACATTAATATTTTAATAACCTTGTTTGGTATTTGCTTTTCCTCAGTTTTTACCTTCTTATATCATTTACTTTACATTTCTTTCTTTTACTTTCTTTTTTCTTTTTTTTCAATTGAAATAATTTTTAAATTTTTTTTTATTAAATTATAACTATGTACATTAATGCAATTCTGGGGTACAGTGTGATCATTTACTTTAATACCTTTTCAGAAGAAAGTAAAATTGAGCTTTCTGTTTTTTTAACTAGGGATTTCGTGTTTTGTTGATAATGGGTATACCTGAAATTGTTTTTGCCAACTTTTATTTTGTATTTTGTCTTTTTCATGCTTCTTTTCTACTTTTTTCTCCTTTCCTATATTCTGTTGAACTGAGTTCAATTTTTTTTGAAATCGTTTATTTTCTCTTTTGATTTGGAAATTATAGTTTTGATTTCTATTGTTTAAGAAATTACTCTTCGGTTGTGACATACACACTTGCATTTATGTTTTTTTGTATCAGAGCTTAACGTTATCTGTGTTGTAAAAGACAAAATTTTCAACATATTCTCATTTTTCTTTAATTTCCCTCAGGCTTATCTAATGTCATTGTAGTTATTTTTATGTATCTAGAAAAGGTACCAAAGTCATTTGCGTGACCTGGGTGTTGATATCAGTGACTTTCTTTCCCGGCCCTTTGTTTTGGAAGGTTGGCTTTTTGACTCCATACTCAAGGCTTATTTTTATGACATCTCATTAATGTATCAGTCAGTACATATATTTCTTTCCTATTATGTAGCTAATGGTGGCTACAGCAGAATACACTGATGAATAAATTCTGCTTCCCAGCCCTCTGCCTCAAAAAGGGTTCTAATTTTTTTAAGTTTGTAAAATAAAGAACTGAAATGTATAAAGATAGGATTAATTTTTCAGAAACATACATCTGGAACATCCTACATTGTCTATGAAAATAGAAATACTTTGACCTTTTTAGGGATAGGTTGAATAAAATTAAAAAAATATTAAAAGCTAGGTAGCTTCTTTTTTTTTTTTTTTTGAGACAGAGTCTTGCTTTTTCTCTCCAACTAGAATGCAGTGGCACCAACATAGTTCATTGCATTCTCAAAGTCTTAAACTCCTGAGCTAGAGTGCCCCACCCAGGTGCTCAACATGACACATGGCTAATTTTTGTATTTTTTTGTAGCGGCAGCGTCTCACTGATTTTTGTAGGAGTTTTGAAAATGTCAGATCAATGTGTACATCGAGATCCTACTTTGTAGCAATGCCCACTTCTGTGGACATGGTTTCCTAAAACACTATTTTAGGTCTTAGTGGTTCTGAAACTGACTATAATTCATGGGAAGACACCAATGGTGGGTCAACATGAGTTTTTCTCATAAAAGATAAAATTTTAGTGGAGATATAGAAAGGGTAGGAATTTTGGGAGCAATACTGGTGTAGTAGACTCCAGGGAGAAAGCTCATGGCATTCTAACTGATGAGGTCATTTGAGTACTTCTTATTCTTCCTTTCCATAGCCCTGGAAATATGACTAATTCTTTCAAAAAGTCTTTCTGTCCTCTATATCCACTTCCTGGTACAAACAACCAATAGCAGCACAACAACAAAACCCCTACAAACAAACAAACAAACAAACAAAAAAGATTTAAAAAACTAACCTAAACTTAAATAATACATTAAAAATATACACTTTCTACTTCTACTTTTAAGAAAAATAAGCATTAGTAGCTATTAGTCTTATTTGCATGAGTTACTACTATAACAAACAAATTCTAACTATTTATTAATGCAAAAATTATCTGAGTGCATATGTTCCTGGGATACCTGAGTAATTGAAACAAGAAACATCTCTGAGTCACTGAATTTACACACAGGGGAATATGTGTATGTGTTGTGTGTGTGTGTTTGTGTGTATGTATACAAGGCTAGTTGCAGGTACAGATATCTGATAATATAATTAAATTAATTATATAAAATGTGAGAAGGTATGAAAAACATTACATAAAGCAGGGATAAGAGTATTAGTAATGGAGATCGAATGTGTTGAAAATTGTGTAGGATAGTCAAGGGTAGGTTTCACTGAGAAGGTGGCATTTGTGACTTGAAGGACGTGAGCGATTACAACTCTGAAGATTGTGAGGAAAGAGCGTATCAGACAGAAGCAGCAGCCAGAGACCAAGACCTCAGGCAGTAGACTTAGCTATTTGAGGACAAGAAAAGTTTGTGTTCTTGGGGTAGAGGGATAGAGGCAAGTGTGGTGAGAGACAATGTCATAGAGAAGAACAAGAAGGGGACAAATGAGTAGCACATGGCGGTCATTGTTGGGACTTTTCCTTTCCTCCTGATTGAAATGAGGTGCCAGGTCAGGGTTTGAGCCTAGGAGAGACATGAACTGACTTATGGTATTTATGTGGAGCAAGGTGGGCAAAAGTAGAAGTAGGATCTTGTATCTGCTTGTTTGTAACCCAGACATGAAACGGCGGGGGCTTGGACCAGGGAGAGAGCAGGGATGGTGATGAGAAGCAGTCTGGACATAGTCAGGAGAACTAACAGGATTAGCTTCAAAGGCTCAGAAAAAAGAGTCACTTCAAAGTTTTGGCCTAAGCAACAGGAAATAAGGAGTCACCAATATCTGCCATTGGAAAGACCAGCAGAAGGAGCAGTTTTCTTTTCATAAAGGAGGCACGTTGAGTATAAAACATGTATTAGACATTCATTAAAATCTGGAGACCCAGTGAGGTGTCTGGTCTTGAGATGGGAGTCTGTGGGTCTTTGGTGTTGATCCAAATCCATGACTGGCTGGAACCCCAACAGAATGCGTGTAGGGGTGGAGGAGAAGCAGCAGCAGAGATCCAGCTTTCCCCGCTCTGCTTCAATACAGTGAATGAACCACTTAAAGAAACAGAACCCAGAATTATGAACACAAAGGCAGGACAATACAAAACAGATACTTAGCATAGAAAGGGGAAAAAAATGGGTTATATACATTTTAAAGCACTGAATAATCTAAAAAGAGTACAAAATCCAGAAAAATAACAGTATTTTTATGCATTTACTGACAAACCACTTAAACCTTTTTCCTTAATGTTTTTGGCTATCTACTAATATCATTCCCTATGACAATAATTTAGAAATGTTTTCATAGTAAATAGAGATAATTGTCTGAATTTGTATTTTTACCATTGGTTCCTGGGATGGATAAGCTACATGACTTTATTCACAGACATACTCAATGTAATACTGATGCAGGTTTATACCCTATGAACATAGGAATTCTCATAAATTTGTTTGCATGTTATTGTTGTCAAAAAAGGGGGAAGTTATACATTTATAATCGGCATGCTCTGTTACAGTGTTCCTGGCAGAAAAAGACTTCCATTGTGATTGGGTATTAATTATACATGTCCAAAGATTGGAAGAATTTTCCATAGACCAGCTTATGGATCCATATATTTTAAACCCCCCTTTTCCTTCCACTTCTTGCATCATCTCAGGTGCCACAGAACACGTGCATATCACAACATGACCTCTGGCACATCTGTGGTTGGAGTATTCTTTGAAGCCCACTCCTTTTTGAGGTAGCCAGCATTAACTTCACAAGTGAAATGACAAAACTACATGAGAAATATCCTATTACATCTCTGAAATGGTTGCTGCCACTCCAATAACACCTGGAAACCAGATAATGTGATAGAAAGAAGCGGCAATGAAGGGAAAGCCAATTACAATGTAAAACTCTGGACAGGTTTCTAGGGCCCTCTTAGACCCCTTGAAATGGGCTCATGTAAGGAAGGGCTGCTGAAGCTGGGGTGGAACTTCATTATCTTCACAGTAAATCCTCCTCTGGGAGGCAATTAAGGAGGAAGGCCTGAAGCACTTCAGGGCAAAGACTTTGGGGCACAAAGGGGATTGAGAAGGAATGGGCATGATTTGTGCAGAGGCAAGAAACTTGAGAGACACATAGACTTTTGGAAACTGTAAGAAAAAATGCATCAAGAGGAGAAAATGATCAACTCTAGGAAACAAGAGGAAGACTGAAAATGGACAGTTGGTTTTAGCTCCATGGAGGTCCTTTGTGACGTTACCCCAAGAAATTTGAAAGCCTGATGGGATGTGTGTAAAAGAGAATTAGTGCCAGAGAATATGTAGGCAAAATATACAGACAACTCTCTCGAAAAGGTTTTCTGCAAATGGGATCAAAGATAAAAACATGTAAGTGGCATGAATAGTGGCTCAAAAAGAAGTTTTTTTTGAATACAAACAGCCATGATTCAGGAAAGGATGAAGCTTTTGTAGGAGAGAGGCAAAGGAATATAGCACAAAAATGGAAGGTTTGACTCTGTATAGTTGCATCAACAATTTATCTATACCAACAGAAGAAAGGGGCAAGTATGTGAGTGCAAGTGTTAGTAGATGGTGGCATTGATGGAATTTGTCTTCTGCTGGTTCTAATTTTCTCTCTGTGGAGGAAGTAGGGTCATCAGTTTCCAAGGGGGAGTAAGGATAGAATAGAAGGTGTTTAAAGTATGAGGAGGTACATGTAGGTTATCTATCATCTAAGAAAGTGGGAAGGAAGGTGGACCAGAAAAATTTAGGAGGGATTCAGGACAGCATTAAATGCTCACCTTGATCTACGGAACTGTAAGACATAAACCTTTGTTCTTTATAAATTGCCCAGTCTTGGGTATTCTGTTATAGCTACACAAAATGTAAGACAAAAGTAGGACAGTGATTTTTGAATAAATTTTTGAAAGAGAAGAGTGACTGAATCCAGGGGAGATGATAATGTATCTTTGAAATGAATTAAATAAATAATTTAAGTAATTCGCTAGGCAATGCCAGGCTTAGAGTTTTAATGACACTAAACACTTATAAATGCTATCAATTTGAAATTGTCTGCCCCCAAGAGAGTTGGAGCACCTGTCTTTCGCTACCTACTTGTTGGGGAGTATTTTGCTTCCTTTTTCCATTTCCATTTCATGTTAACTCTCTTGTTTGAAGCAAAAACAGTACTGTCAGTGCCCTCCCCACCACTACTTTTTATGTACTTTTGTTTTTTGGCTTGTTATCCTACCCTTACCATTTAATACCCTCAGGGCTGAGAAGATACAAGATCAAGTCCACAGTAACGTGCAGCATTCAACTTCCTACTTTCGAACAGCATCTGGCCTTGAAACCATAAGGCGCTTTCTTCCCTCCTAATGGTTCCCTGAAAGCAGTGACATAACCATGATGAAGTGTTCCTTAGGTTCTTTAGTCCTATTTACTACTTCAGTTTGTCTTGCCTGAAATGTCCTCCACACAGTGGAATAATCCTCTGAGCTGAATCTGGAGGCTGCAGATGTTGTCTCAAAGTGTCTTGGTTACCAATCCTGTCAAATGTGTAAAGATTCAAGAACCCTGATGAGGAAAATTATTTGGAATTGTTTTTTTAATTTGGAGATGTCTTATCAGTCCAGGGAAACTAAATTTTAGACAACAGATATCAGCAGTTTAGATATCATTAGTTCATCGTAAAGGAGAGATGTGGATGTTATTTGCATGATGGAAGGTTTCAGAACTTCAGGAGAATGAGCCGTGTCACATTGACACGATTTCAACAGTGACCTATGTCAGTCTCCATACTTTCCAAGAATATCACCATCTCTATATGTGAAATCATCCTTGTCATGTAGAGCTACTTTGGTGCCTCCATACTCTAAGAGCAGAACTTGATCTCCAAGTTTCACACCGGCTGGTGGAGGCTCTCCATCTTTTCCTTTAGAGCCAGATCCAACAGCCATGGCTGCCCCTTGCAATACTCAATTCCTCAAGATTTCCCCAGCAGCATCATGTCTCCTTTGGTTACAGTTTTGCCTGCATACCTTTCAACTCTTAGTTGGTCAAAGAGCAGAAGAAACTTTCTATTTTTTATTTTTTGAAATAGAATCTCACTCTGTTGTCCTGAGTAGAGTGCCTCAGTGTCATCATAGCTCAAAGCACCCTCAAACTCTTAGGTCCAAAAGCTCCTGTTGCCTCAGTCTCCCAAGTAGCTGGGACTACAGGCACCTGCCACAATGCCTGGCGAATTGTGAAGAAACTTTCTAAACATCTCACACCCTGCTCGCCTGCAGGTACTCCAACCAGAGACGCTTCTCTGGAATTTCTTAACATTGTCCTAGGCTCTTCCCTATAACCTTAGGATACATTTGTGAAATAACGTATTTATTTTTATATCATAGATATAGAAAAGATTGCAAAGCCAAGTGAATGATTAGTAGAAATCCCATATTCTTAATCCAGTATGATTTTTAAATTCAGAAAATAACATTCCAGAGAACAGCTATTGTTTTTTTTTGGTCAGCATTTAAATACCTCTCCTTCTAAACCTCAGGTATCACTTAACCCTCCTTTGACAAATAATGTACGTCCCCTAGTCAATACTGCCTCATTTGGGCCAAGGAAACAACTACTCCCAGTGTCATTTGCTTCAGGATAGAGTCTTACACCAAGCCTGTGGTATTTGATAAATTGATCCCATGGACCAGAGGGACAGGAAATCCATGTGCTCACACACCATCCTGATAGTTGTTAGGCTCGAGAAAACGCCCAGGTTTGGAGAGACAATGTTTTGTTCCCAGTGTACACTTTCGGAATCTATATTCTCTGTGCAGGGCCTGTGTTTGTATGTGTAAGGAGCAAAGAATAGACGGGTTTATCAAAAAAGAATCAGCCAGTGATAGCATGTTGGTTATTTTTTAAGCTAAAACATAATTTACTGGTGGATTTATTGGAAAGAAAGGAAATAGCTTAATATACACAAAATCAGAGTGTATTACACAAAGGAAAATCAAGTATTATGAGAGGAAATGTTTGAGCACGTGCGAACCATTATTCGTTTTTCTTACTGTAGAGTGCAGTTACAAATCTTTGACAACCATTGCTTGAAGCAATTAAAGTCTCTTAGGTAATTTACCTTAAAAAGTTGTCACAAGGTTCTTACAAAAATGTGCACAATATGAAAACAATCTCTTAATATAAAATATACTCTGTAACAAACTGAGTGCTTTGCTTTCTAATTTGCTATAATAACGTCATACTGTTTTGAAATAACAGTTTGAAAAAATGAAGACTTTCAAGTATTAACTGTCTAAAATCACAAATGCAAACTTTATTTTATTAAGCAAAAATGATGTCTTATTTGTAAAAGGGTTTTGAGATTCCTGAGTTCAAGGATACAGAATATATTGTATTTTTTTAGAGTTGTACCTGGCACCAATTCCCTCCTCATGGGAGGAGACCTCATGTTAAAGTTAGACCACAGATGTTAGAACTTGGTCAAGAGGTTTAAAGAAGCCCAAGGGGGGAAAGTCAAGGGGCTCCTAAGGCAGAAGCCAGAAAACTAAATCTGTCTTAAAGTCAGAGCATCAGGGAGGACAATGAAGATGTAGTAACGTAGCCTGGGGCGAAGAGCAAAGATTGGAACAAGGTGAGAGGATCTGACCTCATGTGAGGTTTAGACTCTGGAATATAAACTTGGGCCCAGTGAATTGTGGGTCACGAAGGGGGAGCCACTGAAGCTCAGGGTAGGAAGGCAGCAAGAGAAGACAGCGGCAATGGAACAGAACAGCATAATGCTCAGTGGACCCAGCTCATCCTTCCAGAAGAAGCACACAGCAGTGGGCAAAGGCAGAGACTGAGGAATCTGATGGCCTGGCTTTGAATATAGACCACTGTACCCACTAGCTGTAAACTGGAGCAAGTTAACTAATCTCCGTGCCTTAGTTTCTGCAGTGTAGAATGAGGATAATACAGGATTGTTGTGAGGATTAAATTAATATTTGAAAAGTGTTTAAAGTAGTGGCTGCCTCAAGTAAGCATTTTCCAGGGCTTGACAAGTAAATAACTAAATTGTCACCATAGCTTTTCACTTGTAGTAAGATGATTTTTTGATGGGTTGACTTATGTGCTGCTCTAACGGGAGATCTGAGACTGGGTAATGTCTAGAGAACAAAAATGTCCTTCTCATAGTTCTGGAGTTTGGGAAGTCTAAGATGAGGCCGCCAGCATCCAGTGTCCAGTCAGAGTCTTCTTGTTGCATTTGCATATGGCGGAAGGTAGAAAGGGGCGTAAACCTGTGTCTCCACAAAGCCAATGGCAGAGCCCAGTCCTGCAAGCCCTTTTCACTGTAACTTAATTCACTTATGAGGGCAAAGCCCCTATGACCTAAACACCTCCAAAAGGCCCACCTCCGGACACTGTTGTGTTGGGGATTAAGTTTCAACAGTTACTTTGGAGCCGACAGAAACACTCAAGCCTGCTTTTCTCTGTGAACTTCCCACCTCACCCTTTCTTTATTTAAGCAGAAAGTCAAGCTCATGGATTTTTTTGATTCTGGATATTTTGGCCTTGTGGGAAGCAAATGTTACTTTAAAATTCACTTTTAGAGTCATTTATTCTAAAAACTTCTGGGGGCAGTAAGGGGAGAGAGAAATATTCTTTCCATGAGGAAGAGTAGAGGGGCTTGTGTGCTTTGATAGTGGAGACCCTTGTTCTGCTCTGTAATTCCACATTGGGAAGGAGTCATTTGCTCAGGTAAAGGGTACCTGGAGCCCCTGGGGAAGCTCAGGTCCCAATCTGGAGGCTCTAGCACTGTTCAAAGATTTTCTTACTCAAGAATGATATAGCAATAGCAAAGCTGCAGGACCTGAAAAGACCACATGTGTCCTCAAGATAGACAGTGGGGACTAGTACTAATGAGTATTGGCCAGCAGGGCTTCCCAAATGCATTGATATTTTTGTAAGATGTTTAACCTTTGCTCAATCCAGGGGAGGAGATAGGTTCGGAAACAGCCTGGTGGGATGGGGGCTCAGAACGTGACTTTTTTGTTTAGTTAAGTACCACTGTTTTTTAAATTTTAGATTAAAAATTTAAAAGCATGGTACTTCTTGTACAGCCAAGTTAGTAAACTGAAGAGCATGTATGATATAGTCATAATTTTGTGTTAACCTCTCTTCTTCACCCACTGTATAAGTTGTTACTCATTTTAACTATATTTTACTGGAGGAAAAATGTTAGGAGCGGGAGAAGAAACCTACTGAGGGTATTCCCCCTGTCCCTGCTCAGTGATCTCCTGTTCTAAGTGGGAGCACAGGACCTTGTTTTCAGCTTGGCTGTCACATCTGTACCTGTAACACCACTGTGACCTGCCTTCTGGGATTTGGAGGAGAGAAGAGCAGCTTCTCTGCAGTCTGAGCTTGTGCCTCAGTTATCACCAGAAATATCTCTGAACTTACTTGTCAACAGTGAATCTTTGCTTGGAATTTAAACAGCTGCCGCAAAAATGACCCCAGGCTTTCCTGAGCACGGCGAAAACAAGACGTACATGGAAGCCACTGTCCCAGGACTGCACAGCCAGAGAAGAGCCAGAGAGAGCGCCTCACGGCATCCATGCTGAAAGTACGGGGCCCCAGCATAGCGCATTCTCCTCTGTGGTTTTGGGCTGGCTCAGGAGGGGTTTTACACACAGCTGCAAACCTGCTTCCCAGGGCAGATTTCTGCTGCTCTGCGCTGTGCCACCACATTGAATGTTCTGACGTGGGTCCTTCCGCCACCTCCACCTTTGTCACCCTGAAGAACTGCTGACCTCACTGTTGGCTGGCCCTGGACTTTGCAGCTGCTGCCTCTGACAGCTGAGCAGCCCTGCTTCTGACCTTAGCTGTCTTGACCTGCTGAGGCTCAGAGCTCTGCTGATCCATCTCACAGGCTCACCCGCCCCCCTCTGCCTCATGCTCAGGTTGGGGGCAGGGCACATCTCCAGTACTGTTGCTTGTGCTCTGAATTACTGCAGAGGTGGATTATGTAGCTTTGTGTTTCTTTTCTACTCCACTAAAACAGTTGGATTATGAGTATCCCAAAATAACAGTGACCCTGTATAAGCAGAATTACTGCTCCTCTCTAACCCTACGCCCGGTCCACTGGTCCAGGACTTCATGTAATTTCCATCTTAGGGCTCTTTGTCCCCTATGCAAATTTGGTAGAACTTGCCTCCTGTCACTACTGCCTCAATCCCTTTCCCAGGCCTTCACACATAATTATATCAATATGAACTCTCATTATGGCTACAGTTTAAATTTTTGTCCTCGAAACTCCACAGTCCCTAGGAAAATCATAGATTCACACAGAAGCTTAGGGAAAGGGCACCACCCAACACTGGGTATGTGTGAGCCTTGGTTCTAATCTAGACCCCCCTATTAGGTTGAGTATATGCATTTAGGTCAAGGAATAACAGTGATAATGATAGCTAACTTTTCTTCAGTTCTTATCATGTGCCAGTCATTGTATTGGTTTTGTATTTGAATTATTTTATGTAATTTTGACAATAATTCCATGAAGTAGTTAGTACATCTACATCAGTGGTTCTCAACCTTCCTAATGCGGTGGCCCTTTAATATAGCTCCTGTGGGTTGCGACTACATGGACTATAGATTAGGACACTCGGGCACAAAGAGGTCGAGTAATTTGTCTCAGGCTCTAGGGTTAATAAGTGGAGGAATAGGGATTCAGTTTCAAGAGGTTTTATTCCAGAAGCCATCAGTACATTCCTGCATGTTATTATACGCTGTGGATGGGCTCTGTGCCCTGCTGTGGACAGGGAGAATTCTTTCTATAGATACCACATAAGGTAATGGGGGTCTCAAACCTGGCCTGTCTTCATGGAGGAAAAAATAGACTAATTGATCTTGACAAATAATGTTTAATTTACTATCTGCTCTATTCTAAAGAACGGAGACAAAGAACTCCTGGGCAACAGTCACAATCACTGACTAAAACAGATCCTCCGAGGAATGGTCATTGTCCTCTGTTTTTCAATAATATTCAGTAACTGCAAAGGTATTCCGTAGGCACATTGCCAAATGCAGTCTGGTTTGTTTGCCTTTTAATTTTTCTAAGGGGGTATGGCAAATACAGCACTAAACAACCTATTAATTCGGTGAGTGAATTATTGATGTACAATGAAACACTATGCACTATGGTGACGTGTTATTTATTAGGTGGGGGTTTTGGAAAAATTCCTTTCCTTTTATGTTTCTTCCCTTTTTCTTCATACTCCTCTGCCCTTTAACATTGAAGCTGGCAGTGGTGTTTTAAAGTTGTATCTAAGGAAAATATTCTCCCTTTATGCAAAGGTACAGTCTGGGCTTGGAGCCCGTAGCACAGAGGTTATGGTGCTGGCCACATGCACTGAGGGTGGTGGGTTCGAACCTGACCCAGGCCAGCTAAATGACCATGACATTGTGAAAAATAGCCAGGCACTGTGGTGGGCACCTGTAGTCCCAGCTACTTGGGAGACTGAGGCAAGAGAATCCCTTAAGCCCAAGAGTTTGAGGTTGCTGTGAGGAGCTGTGATGCCATGGCACTCTACCAAGGGCAACATAGTGAGATTCTGTTTCAAAAAGAAAGAAAATAAAATGTACGGTATGGCAACTTTCCTTAAAACCAAGGGGATTTTGGGACGGTGATACTAGACATTGTGGTGGGTAGGAATGGAGGCTGGCTCACAAGTACCTTGAACTTGAGTGAGATCCTAGATGACCGTCACTAGATCCTGGTGCTATGCCTCTAATTATTGGCCAGATGGGAGGACTGGTCTGAGAATGCTTTCTCTGGCTGATTTTCTATGTGTCTAAATGCATTTTGTTAATGATGAACAAAGTTTTTGACTTTTATAAACACTGCCTATGCTTGCATTGGCAAAAATTGGAACACACTGCTCTCCCTAAGTGATCTTTACGATGATAACTTGATCTTAAATACAGAAAAGCAATTCTTAACTATCTTTAATTATTAATGATGATAACAAAGCAAACAAGAAAACAGGTCACTGCTACTTGTATAATGTGCTGTCAAATTTCGGCTATGTTCCTCCTTTGTATTACTTATCTGCCATGCTCTAATTGTTTTTACTCTAGAATAAATCACTTATTTTTTTTATAATGTCACTTTCTGGAAACTTTTACTGGTTTGACAAAACAGGGCCCTTGTTCCAAATATTCTTTCCCGCTTAGTTACTTGTGAGAATATTAAATAATAAATTACAAGCTAAATGCATCTCAGACACGCATTTTTTCCAACGGCACTTGCATAATATTTAACATTTGGTTAATGGCTCTGAAAACCACAAGGTGCGAGTGTTGCCAGTCATGTATCATCTGAAACAGCCTCTGAGGTTGACAGTCTTTTCAAAATGAAGGTATTGAAGCATTTGAAGAGTTTTTATATAGTCAGGGCAAGACAATTATTTTCCAAATGTTATTTATTTGTTGCCGGAGTTTTTGTGAGCCGATGTTTTTGTGCAGCTCACTTCAATGTGACCTTCTTTTTCCCATTGCACTCAACATTGTGAAAAATGTCTCTTTTGGAAGGACAGTTTTCAAAGAACATGTTTCTCATGTTTTATTAAATGTTACTCCTTACGAAATTCTCATCTAGTAGAAATGTCGCCATTCTTGCTAAAACTGCAGGTTAAATCTTTGCATGATGGATAGACCTGGGATAGGCTGCGAATCTCCCACAGACCAGGGCATTTCTCTATGGGAGCTGATTTCAATGAAAAGAAAAGGATGGTATCAAAATTAGCCCAATGATTGCAAGGTCGATGATGCCATCTCTTGTCCCTATTTCTGGCCCAGGGCTTGTTCATCAACTATAATTTGGGAAACACAAGCAAGTGTCTACCTTGAGCTTCTTTAAAGTTTCCCTTGCCCTCTTATGACTTGTGTCGTGATTAGTGAGCTCCATATGGCTGACTGGGTGGCTTGACGCTGACATACATTTATGAAAAGAAACATGAGCAGTAACACGCAGCGTGGTGTAAAGTAGGAGACACAGAGCAGAAAAGTAGCTTGAATTAAAGTTGTATAAACAGCTGTGATTCAAACACAAGATGAGAAATAGAATTATATGGCTAACAGAGATGTGAGGGGTTAACTCTGCAAACATGTATTTGGGGCCTTCTCTGTGCCACAGTTTACGCTGGTAATAGGAGGTGATGCAGCAATGACATAGCCCTTATCCTAGAAAAACTTAGTCTAGTTTGGGAATGGAAACAAGCATATATAGAATGTGACATGCAAAAATATCACTGCATTTGGAGAACAATAAGCATTCAATTGAGATATTTGGAGTAAATGAAAGTACAGCTTTGTACAGTGTAATGGCATAAGAATGGCTGGTTCTTATATATGGAGTAACTGCTTGTCTCATTTTCTATGATTTCCCTTGGAAAATTAGTTTGTATTTATATTTTCACCTGTTACCAAGCCAAATACAGACCCTCAGCCCAAGTTACCTGCTAAGCTCCAGATCCACAAAGCCAGCTCCTCACTGGGAATTTATTGTTTGGTTCCCAGAGATTGCCCAAAGTCATATGTCCTCACCTGATTTCCCTCAGTTGTTCACTGCTATTCATCTGTTTTCTCATCCTAGATTCTTCCCCCTTGTTCACCTGCCACATTGCCAGCCATGCCTGTAATATTTACCTTCTGAATTTTTAATTTCTCTTCTTGCCTTTCTACTGATTTAATTCAAGTCTTCATCATTTATCTCCCAGATTCCTGTGATATTATTTTAAATTGTCCCTCTTATCTTAATTGCTGTAACTTTTCTCCTTCCTACTTCTCAGCTTGTCTTTATTAATGTCAACAGAGTGATCTTGCTAATATCAATTAAAGTAATTGTCCTGCTCAAAGTTCTTCAATGGCCATCTCTAGAAATTTACTAGTTCCAAATTTCTTATCTAAAACATAAAATACGCCATATTATTTTATATCAATGTTGTTTGCCCGTGCTGTTTCCTCTGCTTAAAATTGCCTTTCCTTACCTGTGGCTTATTATTTACCACAATTTAGTTCATATGTCAGTGATTCAATGAAGCCATCCCTGAAGTCTTATACCCACAGCATCCTCTGCCTCTTCCCACTAGTGCTAACCTCTTGTGGACAAAAATTTACTAAATTTATTACACATAGGAGGACCAAAAAATGTCTACTAAGGAATAACACTAATATTGAATAATAATGACTATTTTAATTTACTTTATAAAGGTACTAGGTTTGTATTTAAAATGTTACGTCCAACTATCACTACACTTCTGAAAATAGCTATAATTTTTCTTATTTTAATAGATGAGGAAATAGAGACTCCACAAAGCTAAGTGAATTTTCATATGTCACATAGCTGCATTATGACAGAAAGGAGATTTGAAATCTAATTTGTCTTATTCTAAACTTGCTAAAGCATGACGTAGATTATAACAACCTTGTATTAAAGACCAGTGAAAATGAAGTTAGCTCATAAGGTTAATAATCATTTAATCTAGTATGAATACATAACTATAACTATATAAAATGTGAATATATATAATATTTAAAATTATATGAAATTATATTTAACAGAAAATATATGCTAACAGTATAGCTTATATTGGATAGAAATATGATATGCTATATCCATGTATTAGTGATATAAAGCTGTATAATCATATATTAATATATATATGATCTAAATCTTCATCTATCCAGAGTATAAAATAATCAATTGGAAGAACTTTAAAATAAGAAGCAGCAGCCTCTTTCATCTTCTACCATCCTCAGTCCCAGACTAATATCACCACACTATGTTTTATTTTAGTTTTCCAGGTAATTTCCTTCAAATAAGAATGAAAAGTTTATAAAAGTGTTTCCTAATTTATAAACTTGCTGCCCCAAGATGAAAATGAACATTTAACTCATTTTAACGTCTCATGTCACCTCTTCGTGTCTCCCGCATTTGAAAGCTATCTTATTTCTCGTGGTTCTATATTGGCTAATTTGGTTGCTTTATTGTCCTTAAACCTCCTTTTCTTTCCATCAGTTCTCCACTGTATCTCTTGATTTCCCTTAATGTGAAAATGATCATATTAGTCCTACATCCTTCCCGACACTTCTCCTTTCTGTTCAATCAGCTCTGGCTATGTCTTTCTTTCTCATTACCCAGGGTGATAACTTTTACTTTTCATTCTCTAGTTAGAATTGTTTCTGTCTGTCTTGCTCTTTTTCTGTATGTGTGTGGTGTGAATACGTTAGAAGGGTCTGACGGGCACTTTCAAATTTCCCTGGACCTTGCAGGAACATTTGAACATTTCAATTCATTTATACAGACTCAAATGTTATTATTACTTCCTTATTTTTTTGCACATATATACATACATAGAGATATGTGCAAATATAAAGGAACAGTGATTGTATAAAACAAATGATAATATGTAAAGTCTGTAGCTGCATAATCTGTTTTAAAACAGCGTTGCTATTGTCTTCTACAAACAGAGGCTCTTACACATATTTATTTCCTTGGTGTTTATTTTTTAGTTCATCTCTTCCTTTTCACGCTTTATTCTATCTTCAGTTGTGTTCATTGAATTCTCAAATTCTTCCATGATATCTGCTATGTTTTGCATGTTTTTGTCCTCTCCAGAATCCATGTTGAAACTTAATCCCCATTGCAACAGTGTTGGGAGGTGTAGCCTTTGGTACACATGAGGTAGACGACTGAGTCATGAGGGCTCTATTCTCATGAATGGGATGTCCCTTATAGAGTGGCTTGATGGAAGACGTTCATCCCTTTTTCCCTTCCACCTTCTTCCATGTAAGGAGACGGTGTTCCTCTCCCCTGAAAGATTCAGCATCAAGACACTATCTTGCAAGCAGAGACTAGATTTTCACCTGACATCAGATGCCAGGGCCTTGATCTTGGACATCCCATCCCCCAGAACTATGAGAAAATAGATTTACTTTCTTTATAAATTATCTAGTCTGTGGTGTTTTCTTATAGCAGCACAATGGACTAAGAAAATTTCCTAACATTTCGTAACATTTTCACTTTTATTTTTAAAGTTCTCTATATCAATTTTCATAGTTTCCAGGTCCCTGCAACCGTTCAAGTTTGACTTTCAGTTAATTGTTTGTCTTTTCTTTTTCTCATGGTCTCTTGTCCCCACATATTTCTAGTAACTTCAGCTTCCATGCTGGACATTGTAGTTTGAAAAGTTAATTGCTGAAATAATTCATAACAGGGTATTATATTTCTTTCCTCCAAAGAAGATTGTCACTTGCTTTTGTCAGATGCATAAGGGCACTAGCAATCAGTGTTGACCTTAATTAAGTTCAGGCCTGAAAGTTTCTTTGTTACCTAAATGACTTCAAGTCAGGGCAGGCTTTCTCCAGAACAATATTTGATAAAAAGATCTTTCTCCATTCTGACAAAGTCTAACAGAGAACCCAGGTTCCCCCACTTTTACAATCCAGATGAGTTGAATGAGGATAATTAAAGAGTTGTGAAACATTTCTATTTGAGGGAAGCAAAAGAAAAAAGATCTATGAAACTTGTTAAAGTAAGCTAAGACAAGTAAATTTGTTAAGTAAGCTAAGACTTTATTCACAACTATTACAATAGTATAGAGACTACAGCAATAGAGAAGAGGAAAGAGCTCGTGGCCAACCCAGAATACAACAATAAAAAGTGGGACATTATCACCAATGGCCAGGGTGAGGGTATTGATGAGAATGTTGATTAGTATGAGAATACCAAAAGTCAGAGGAGACTGTGGCTAACCCAAGCTAACAGAATTCTTGCTGAAGGTTCACTGGGGTTATCAGATTGCGAAAGATGGTGGAGGATGAGGAGCTCAATCAAATATGAAGGATGAGTAGATATCAAAGGAGGATTCTGAATAAATGAAACTGACAGGACTTCTGCTAAAAACTGGGTTCTTAGAAAACATATTCAAGGGTGGGGCCTTGTTGGACTCAGAGGATCTTAACTAAAGGTTGGTCAAATAGAAAATTTTGGCCAGAAAGAATGAAAAACATTGGAGTTATGAATAGAGTTAATTTTCTTCAAGATGAAAAACCTTGGTATTAATGTTGCTATGGTCCATAGATGAGAGTTACTATTCTATTCTTCATATTAGGTCAACAAGAGAAAGTAAGTTTAAAACATCCTGGGGGGGGGATTGTAGATTTAACAAATGGATAATTAAATCTATTGGTAGGGACACAAGAAAATGTTCAGATTTTTCTTCCTTCAGATACCATTCCCAGTGATGTTTTGATCCATTCCCATTATGCTCTTTTCTTTTTACTTTTTTATTAAATCATTGCTATGTACATCAATGCAATCATGGGGTACAATGCGTTGTTTTTATACACAATTTGAAATGTTTTCATAAAACTGGTTAACATAGCCTTCACAGCATTTTCTTAGCTATTGTGTTAAGACATTTATATTCTACACGTAGTAAATTTCACATGTACCTTTGTCACTGTTGGCTACAGAGGTAGTAGTCCATTACACACTTTTTATGTTGTCCAGTGCCCCTCTCATGAAGGAGTGTAGTATCTAGCCCTCAGTTTGGAGTTGACTGCATTGAGACACAAAATAATAATACTTTTTACATTTTATAGGGCTTTCCTCCAAAGGGCATTCCTATTTATTATTTCACACAATATGGCATTAAAAATGTGTGACGTTTGCAGAGTGGTTTGATTAATTTCCATTGTACAATTGATGAAACTGAATCCCAGGAAGGTTATTACTTAAGTTCCAACTGCTGATTCAGTGTGCAATAAAACACAGGGGTTTCTAGTCATATGTTTATTCCACTTTAACGTGGATGAAGCATTACTAAATTTAAATACTGATTTTGTTAATGAATGCAAAGCCAATGTTAAGCTATGCAGATCCCAAACTACCTACCTACTGTGCTTTAATCTTATTCATATTTCACACAAATATAATAGACACTCTTTCTTATACAACCTTTAATGTATTTTCTTTGTCTGTCTTCTCTCCGCTTGGGCACTGTAATATCTGTACTACTTGGATCTTTTGATATCATTATCATTCCTGACAACTTATTCTTGATATATTTTCTTTCTTTTTTTGTCTTTCTTTCTTGGACTTCACAGCTCTCTTTGCCCAGTTGGAAGTAACCAGGACTTATTCCCCCAACACATTTTTTATCTATTTTCCTTTTTCCAGAAGGCTGATAGCTATGTAATTAATTAGGCAAGTTATTCTCTGATAGTTTAAGCAAAAGACGTCATAGAAAACTAGGTCACCTTTTGAATATTTAGTGTATAGGATTTCTAACACTAAAAATAATATTTTCTCAAATATTCAATTATTAAGTGCAAGGACAAAGTATCCGGAATATTTAATATCATGACTTGTCCATGGTAAAGTACTTGGTAAATGACAACTATGATTACCACCATTTCTACTACCAATAATGATAATAAGTAGGCTTCCAAACACAAATCTGGGTATTTTTTTCCTGGTCTACAGGGGAAGAAATGGGGTGACATTATGGAAAATGAAGCAATAGGTGGTATAGGGCTGACTGACTCTTAGTGTTCCAATGGTTCTGGTTTGGTTATATAGGCAAGACCAGAGAACCTCTTAGAATATTATTTGTAACTAAGTATGTATCAAGATTGATATGTCATTAGTGATTAAAGGTAATTTAGCCATGGCTCTGACAATACAAGCAGCATTACCTTCTGGCTGGATTAGTTTCTAAAATGACATCTTAAGCCAAGAATTTTACCACATCCAACCCTAAATTATTTTGGGAGTGCTTAGAGAATGTAGCATGAGAAGGGAGTTTCTAGATGTGACTTTTTAAAATGTAAAATTGGGTTTCAAGATTATTTTTAAATAGATTGCGAAGGAGGTTCTGAAGGAGTGAAGTTGAAACTGAACAGAGAACTTTGGGTAGAAGAGTTTTTAAAAGCCATAATCAAGATTTAAATGTTGCCTCAGGAAAAAAAATTAAATGAATAAAATAAAAATAAATTTTGTCTCAGGTAAACTGGCTTTAATTTGGCTGACTGGGTTGGAAGGGGGTTAACCATAATAGCAATTCTTGTGTTTTCTCTCTTAAATATTTGAGAAATGCTTCCATAAGGGTGAATTAATTGGTATCAATTAAGACAGAAGCGTAGAAAGTCCTGACTGCATCCCATTCAGGGGCTATGAAAGCGGCTGTTTAATTTAATGCTGCTCTGTCAGCAGCAGGCCTTCTACAAGTTAGACAAGCAGAAGGCTATAACACACACTTTGACACTTGATTGTGGAAGCAATTAAATTATGCATTAACTGATACAGGATAGAAACTTGAACAAAGTCATCCTATTATTCATGAGAAAAAACCCATTAATAAAAGTGAAGAGCCCAGATGCTAACCAACAGGAGACATTTGCCCTTCAGTGTTGACCAGGTCTATAAATATTTCTCACTTTTGGGTCTGTGACACAGTGAAAGTGAAGAGCAATGCGTTTTTACTGATAGAGATACAAGAACTCCATTATTAAGCAGGCTTTGGATGTGATAGTGGTGCAAATGGTTGGCATTATCAGGTGAATTAATTCCTCTTGCTGGTTTTGGAGAAGGAGGAGATGGGCTTTTTCTTCTCAATGAAATCTCAGAGCTGTTGACCACAAGTGGCAGAGGCTCCAGTTTACGGTACATCAATAAAACCTAGGGTGACACTTGATACCCTTCCTAAGAAAAACGAGCCTCTAGTAGTATTTTCTATGATTGTCTAAAATTTCCTCAGATGACCACATCAGACAGAAGCTTTAGTGAGAGATCTGACAAAATCATAAATGAAGGTAATTTAGCTGCAGAAGATAGTGTAGAACATTCTTAGCTTTCTGGGTCCTATAAGATTTGAATCATATTTTGTTCAGATGAATCAGAGTTTTACTTTCTGAGCTTCACCAACAAAGCTCAATGTATTTGAAGTGTAATTACCAATATTGAGGATTACAGCCACCTAACTTGGCAGACTATTACTCTTTCTTTGGCTCATTCCTTTAATCAAGGGCATTTTAAGAGGCCAGATTTGACAGCTGCAGTGGTGGAGACAGATTGGGATGAGGTTCTGAGATAAGTTACATTTTCTCTAGCTTTTATGTCAAAGCAATCGGCATTCTATTAGAAAGTTTCATTGTCTGCATCAGTGCTAGGAGGGTGTAATACACCATATCTCTGGGGCAAGTAACAATAGGATGAAGTGGTTTTGATAAAATCTCACTTTATTCACATCTGTGTGATCAAAGAAGGAGAAAAAGAGACTATTTTTATAGGAAAGTAATGTTGGCATTATGTGGTCTTATCTCTCTGGATGTTGGAAGTCTCTGGGTAGCCCAGCTACTTTGTAGTATTGGGTTCCAAAGACTACAGGCTTACAAATACTTTTCTTCAGCTCCGATTGTCTTGAGGCACAGCAGGACCACAGTTGCGGCAACCTCAACAATCACACAATAACAATCATGGCAGCAGCATTTTCTGAGCCATTGTTTTTAGGTTGTTGTGACTCAGTACCTCCACTGTATCAGCTTATTTTGACTTGTAACAAATTTAGAGATTTCCAATGATAACATAAACCATTGTGATGTCTCTGTAAGCCTATTTTGAAGTCTTTTGATTTCTGTATCCCTTCCTTGCCTCTCTTCCCTCCAGGTACGAAGCACAACTTCACTCAATGACTACCTTTGTTTTTTATGCTCCTTGGGATCTGTGTGACATAGATATTATTTAACTTAGTCTTCATCAAGACTTCAAAGGCCAATCTATATGTTGAGATATTGCTACACAAAAGCATACTACCTGAGGTCTAGATCAATTTTTCTGAACTGACAATTGGAACTCTTCTCTGGAATGGAAGGGCCCAGGTTCTCCATTCGCTGGCAGGTGGACAGAAGGTGAAAATGTGAGCTCTGGGCATAGTCTCCCTCCCTTGCTCCTATTGTGTGGGTTCTCCTTGGACCATAGTCACAATGCCATACATCAGTAGTACATGATTCCGAATTTTGTTGACTGTCTATTACATTTTCAAAGAGTGTTTTATCTGAAAGCATGATGAAAGGACTTTATGATTGAAGATTTGAAGTAAATAAAGGTGAGTGCTTCTTATAGTTAACCTTGAAACTAGTAATTGGGCTATAGCAGAGATTGACGCACTTTTTCTTGGCAATTTATAGTGTGTGTACATACACATTATGGTTAAAAGATTATCAGAATTATCAGATTAGCTTATAAATAGTTGAGAATAGTTCCCTGTGATAACTATAATAATTTATAATTTCTTAAATACACTTAACATTGGCTCACAAAAACCTATTTGTAAATGCACTCAAAGAACATTATCTTGTAAAATTTAATAAAATAATTATTTTGACTTTGAGACTTACTGGATAAAATTCAAAACTGAAGGCTGTTTCTCTACTTTTTTTTGGTTCTGAGGACATTTTTCTTGAGTTTGAAGAAGGTTAATTGCTCATTCTTTATCATTCAAGGTGGGGGCCTCCTTATTATAATGCTGGATCATATACTGGAATGCCCCTTATCTAACATGACTGACTAATTATTAAAATAGTCTATTTTTTCTCCAGCTGTTTTCTTTCTGAGTAAACAAATTGCTAAGTTCAATTGGCTTCCATTTGCACTTCATTGCTTCCTGACAGCAAATACTCTGCAAAAATGAATTGCCGCTGGGTGTTTGTAATCTCCAAGGGCAGACGAAACAAATGTGTGCATGATTTCTCTAATTTAAAAACTAAAACCCACCCTCATTAAAAATCGAACAGACTTTAAACTGTTGCACAACATGATTTCTTAAACTCTATGAAGACAAAGTGTCTGTCTGTGGAATCCCAAAATTTATTAATTTGACATTTTAAGATGCAATTTTATTAAATGGAAGCAAAGCCTTCATCTTCAGGGAATAGGATCGCCAAGTATCAAGGGCATACAAATACTGTGGTGTACAGACAAGGCAGAAGTCATCTCCATTCTGACTATACAGAGTTATAGGATTAAGGAGTGAAGAGTAATAATGATTTATTTTCCAACAGATTTGGTTCGGTCTGCTTTGATTGCACTTCAGAGTCTGTGAAAATGGAATCATAATCCTGTGACAATTTTTTCTCTGCCTGTGTTATCTGAGGAGAGGGAATTTTAGCATGCGTTAGAATTGTGATTTGGTCACAGCTTCAGCAGTTTCTTCAGCTCCCATGACTAGACTTGTTTGTAGAGTTTGGAGTTTTGTTGTTTCTGTCATGCCTTAGGGAAAGGAAGACTTAATAAAGAGTTCGACATATAGTTTTCCTTCAACCTCCATGGGGGATTGGTTCCAGAAGCCCTACAAACACTAAAACCTGCAATGCTAGTCCCTTATATTAAGTGGTGTATATTAAATGGTATAATTGCATATAACTTAGGCACATGCCTTGTGTACTTATAATACCTAATATAAATATTATCTACATAGTCGCTATACTACATTTTTTATCTGTATTATTTTTTATTGTTTATTTTTATTTTTTTCGGAATATGTTCAACCCCGTGGTTAGTTTGAATTGCTGGATGTGAAACCCAGGACTGGACAGGCAAGCTGTACTTTTTAATCTAAGAACAAGATTGTGAAAAAAATAAAAAGACATTTGAAGTATATCTTAAGCAAAAATTCTTCTTTCTGTAGATGAGAAAGTAGTCAGCATACTATTCATTAAAATGATGCAAACTTGGGATTGGAAACCTAGGACTACCAGTTTTTCGTTCTATTATGTTAAGAAATGACTACCTCTGTTACTAGTACCTGCCTCATTAAGTTGTCTTGAACAGATGTACAATAATGCACATGAAGTGATTAACTCAGAATCTGAGACACCATGATGCTACACAGATTATTCATTATTATTATAATTATTATTGATGTTGCTAATAGAAGCCAAACATTCCATGTGAAAAGTAAACAATATGAAATACATATGAGGTTTTTCTTATTCTTTGAAAGATTTTAAAATATCCATAAAATGAGTGTCAAATCTATAAAGCCCAGGTATCCTCATAAATTATTGAGTAAGATGGCAGAGATTGACTGTAATCATACCTCCTTTTTCATCTCCTATTTTATTGATTGGGGTCTTCTTTCTCTTTCTTTTAGTCTAGCTAAAGGCTTGGTGATTTTGTCCATATTTTCAAAAGAAACAAATTCTTGTTTCATTAATCTTTCGCATTTTTTTTAGCCACAATTTTATTTATGTCTATTGTGATCTTTATTATTTCTTTTGTTCTAGTAATTTGGGGCTCAGTTTGCTCTTGTTTTTGTAGTTCTTTGAAGCTCTTCATTAGTTTGTATATTTGAAGTCTTTCTACTTTCTTTGATGTAGGCATTTCTTGATTATAGACTTTCCTTTCACTACTGCTTTACAATCCCCCCATAGGTTCAGATATGTTGTGTCTCCCTTTTCATTGGTTTCAAGAGTTATTTTGATTTCCTTCTTAATTTCTTGATTGACCCATTGATCATTTAGGAACATGTTTAATCTGTGAAGTTTTAAAGTTTCCAAAGTTATTCTTATTACTGACTTCTAGTTTTATTCAATTGTAGTCAGAAAAGAATTTGATATTTTTGCTTTTTCAAAACCTGTTGAAACTTATTCTGTGGCATAACATTTGGTCCATTCTATAGAATGTTTTTTGTGCTCATGAGAAAAATGTGTATTCTGTAGTAGTTGGATGAAATGTTCCATAAATATCATTTAAGATCAGTTGGAAGAGAATATAGTTGTAACACTCATGTTTCTTTGCTAATTTTCTGCTGGATGATATAAACATTGCTGAAATTGGGATGTTAAAATTCCCTACTACTATTGTATTTCAGTCTATCTCTCCTTTTAGATATGTTAAAATTTACTTTATATATTTGGATGCCCCAGTGTTGAGTGCATATATGTTTATAATTATTTTATAGTTTTTATAAATTGACCCCTTTAGCATTATATAATGACTTTCTTTATCTCTTTTTACAGTTTTAACTTGAAGTCTATATTTTCTAAGTATAGCTTTTCTTACTCTTTTTTGGCTTCCATTTGCATGATATATCTTTTACTATTCCTTCACTTTTAGTATATGTATATCTTTATAGGTAAAGTGAGTTTTCTGCAGGCACACATTGCTTCAGTCTCATTTTCTTTTAATCCATTCATCCACTCCATACAGTTTAATTGAATAATTTAGTCCATTTACATTTAATGTTATTCTTGATGAGTTAGGACTTACTATTGTCATTTTGTTGCTTGTTTTCTGGTTCTTTTGTGACTATATTCCTTTCTTCTTTTCTAATTGTTTTTCTTTGTGGTTAGTGATTTTCTTTGATGGCATGTTTTAATTCTTTGCTTTTTACTTTTTGTGTATTCATTACAGATATTTGCTTTGTGGTTACAATGAGGCTTTTAAGAAACTTCTTATAGTTATAATAAGTTATTTTATACTTATGACAATTTGAATTTTCTTTCTTTCTGTTTTGATTTTTAATGTTTTTGTTTGTTTTAAGTTTTTTTGGAAATAGGGTATTTTTTCCATTACTTGAGCTAGAATACAGGGGCATCATCAGAACTCAAGGTAATCTTAAACTCCTGGGCTCAAGACATCCTGTTGACTCAGCTGCCTGAGTATCTGGGACTACAGGCATGTTCCACTACACCTGCCTTGGTTTTTTATTTTTTGTGGAGATGGGGTTTCATTATGTTGCCCAGGGTGGACTCTAACTCCTAGCCTCAAGTGATTCTTTTATCTTAGCCATCCAGAATGTTAGGATTGCAAACATGAGCCACCATACCTAGCCAGTAACTTAACTTTTATCACAATAGAAAGAAACAAAGAAAAAATTTTAAAAAGTCTACATTTTAACTCCCTCTTTCCCTCCACATTTCAATTGACTAAAGTGAAGCCAATAAATGTTTTAAAATTCTCTGTTATTTAACAAAATATCATGTTCAGAACGGGGCAAAGGGGAAAGAATCAGATCAGATTTTATGTCAGTAAAATTTCCATCTAATTTTCTATACTTTCTTTGCATCTGTTTTCTAATTAAGTTGATGAAGTAATGAAATTACAAAGGAAAAAAGGGACATAGTCATGGTTGTAGTGAGCATATACAATGAAAAGTTATGGAAAAGGTGGATTATGCCATCTTCCTGTGTACTTGGGTGAGAGATAATTGTGGACAAACTATTTAGTTTGAATAACTGTGACCACCTATCTAAAATTTGTCTTTGAAGCTGCTTCATTATCATAGGATTTGACTATTTAGTATAGGGCAAGGATCTTGGGTGCATACATGTGCTTGTGTGTGTATAGGCAAACATATTTGGAATGACACACATGACATGGTTGTCTGAGGAGAGATTATCATTTTCATTGATTTTTAGCTCATTAAGGACGTCTTGAGGGTAGGGAACAAACAAGACTCAGTTTATAAAAAAGCGATTTTGGATGATTCAAAGGTGCTGTTTTCTTTTTTTCTCTTTCCTATGTAGAGAGTATAAATCACTGTTTATAAAAAAGCAATTTTGGGGAGTTTAAATTTCAAATATGCTGTTTCTTTTTTTCTTTATAGAAAGTGTAAATCATTGTTAAATTATTTTTTCCAACTTATACATTTTCTTTTAAAGATTATCTTAAGGGACTTATTTACTCAGAACTCCACAACATACATTGCTGATTATGGTATTTGTTTTCTCATCTTTTTAGCTTAACTTTTAAACTTCTATGTCCAGAATTTTAATGTAGAATTGATCTTGAGCTTGATTTGCAATTGGTCCTTACTTACACAGTAATAGCCTACTTTCAATGAGTCCTAGGAGATGGGAAAATAAAATGATGGGATTGGGTAATAAATTAAAAATTGTGAACAAAGAAAAGGAGGAAATGGATAATGGCAAAATTTTTACAAAAGAAAAATACCTTTTATTTTCTTTCATTAGATAGAAATAGGGCTAACATAGGAAGAGGAACCAGTAATAAATCATACACATTCCACTGATATTTGATTAGTAGTTAATGGAGGACACTGTCACTGAGCCATTTTAGGGTACTTGCAATCCTTGTATATTTTCTCATCTTCAAGGCTCCATCTTATTTTTTATAACTTTACTTCTTCAAAATGTAATTTAACACCTTTAAAAGGGAAAGGGAAACATTTCCTTTCTTCTTCCTCTATATTCTCAACATTTAGCATCATGTTGGGTATTTGGGGTCCAATTAATGTTAAAACAGTAGATAATCACATAGAGATCAGTACCAGTAGTGAGAATATTCTTCTTTCCACTGGAGAAAGGCATTAGAAAGAGGTATGGTTTTAGAGATGAGGAAAAAGAAGAGAGTAAAAGTCTTATGTGTTTACATTTAGAATCATAAAAAACTGAATTTCTGATTAAAAAAACAGTTGGAAAGAAGAGAACACTCAACTTCATATCTATAATTGTGTCTGAGTGATCAAACAATAAATTATTTACATCATAATACAAACAAATTATTCCTACTTTCTATATCCTAGTTTCATATTGTTTTTGGAGCAAGAGCTACTTTAGATCTAAATTCCTATAAATCTCTTGTTCAGTGTTATTGAGGCATAACTGAGAAATATAAATGTGAATACTTTTGGTATCCAATGTGAAGTATACACACACACGCATTGTAAAATGATCATCACAATCAAGCTAATTAATATATCCATCACCTCACATAATTATCATTCTTGTTGTGAAAACATTTAAGATTTACTTTCTTAGCAAATTTCAACCATACAATAGAGTATTATGAATTATAGTTACTAAGCTCTATATTGAATTTCCACAATTTATTCATTTTGAATAGCTAAATTTATACCCTTTCATCAGTATCTCCCCATTTCTCCCATCCCTCAGTTCCTAACAACTGCCATTCTACTCTCTGCTTCTGTAAGTTCCACTTTTTAAGAGTCTACTGATAAGTGAGATTATATGGTGTTTGTCTTCTTTATGTGTCAGGCTTATTTCGCCTATTGGAGTAACTTTCCTTCATCCACATTGGTACAAATGATAGGAGAGACTGAATAATATTTTATGATTACTGTGTATATAATACATGTTTATATATATAATATGCTCTTTATCCAGTCATCTGTTGACTGGCATTTAGTTTGATTTCATATCTTCATCATTGTGAACAACGTTGAAGTTAACATGGGAGTGATTTGGGACTGATTTCATTTCCTTTGAAAATATATCAAAAAGTGAGATTTTGGATCATATGCCATTTTTAACTTTTTGAAGAACCTCCATACTGTTTTCCATAATTTTTTGAGGAAACTCCATACTGTTTTCCACAATGTACCAATTTAAATTCTTATAAATTCTTATACCACGGGTTCCTTTTATCCATATCCTTGCCATTATTTGTTGTCTTTTGTCTTTTTAATCATGACCGTCCTAGCAGCGGTGAGGTGATATCTCATTGTGGTTTTGATTTTCATTTGCTGGATGATTAGTGGTGTCAAGCATCTTTTCATATACCTGTTGGCCATTTGTATGTTTTCTTCTGAGAAATGTCTACTCAGGCCATTCAGATATTTCTTTATAAATTGAGTTATTTCCTTGCTATTGAGTTGAGTTTCTCTATATTCTCGATATTAATTACTATCAGATGTATGATTTTAAAATATTTTATCTCATTCCTTGGATTTTTTCCTCTTCACTCTGTTATTTTCTTTGCTGTACAAATACTTTTTACTTTGATGCAATTGCATTTGACAAATTTTTACTTTTTTTGCCTGTGCTTTGATATCATATCCCAAAAAAGAACAATTGCCTAAACTAATGTCGAAAACCATTTTTCTTGTATTTTACTCTAGCAGTTTTACAGTTAAGTCTTTAACCCATTTTGAATTGATTTTTGCAGATGGTGTGATACATGCATAAGGGCCCACTTTCAGTCTTCTGCATGTGTATGTCCAGTTTTCCCAGAACTTATTGAAGAGATGCCCCTTTCCCCATGTGTCTTCTTGGCACTCTTTTCGAAGCTCACTTGATTGCATAAAGTTTAAGTTCATTTCTGACTTCTCCATTCTGTTCTGTTAGTCTATATGTCTCTTTCCATGCCTATACCATTATGTTTTGTTACTATAGCTTTGTAGTACATTTTGAAATCAGTTCATGTGATGCTTCCAGTTAGTTCTTATTGCTTGAGATTGCTTTGATTTTTTTCTTCTGTTGTATCAAATCAACTGTTGAAGCTTTCCATAAAATTGTTCAGTTTAATCATTCTGTCCTTCAGTCCCAGAATGTCTATTTGTTTCTTTTCTTCTGATTTCTAGCTAGCTGTTGAATTTCTCATTTTTTCATTATCTTTTTTTGATTTTGTTTGGTTGACTATATGGTTTCTTTTGTATCTCAGTGAAATTATTTCAGATGATTATTTTAAATTATTTAGTAGCCAGTTTGTAGATCTCTATTTCTGTAGGGTAAGTAACCTGTGCTATATTTTGTTCCTTCGATGATGTCATATTTTCCTGATTATTTGTGATTCTTGTGGCCTTGCATTGATGTCTGTGCATTTGAAGAACTAGACCCTTCTTCCAACCTCTACAGACTGAGTTTTCCAGGGAAAGTTCCTCACCAATCAACCCATCCAGAAATTCTGGTGAAGTCCACTAATGGGCTCATTGCTGATGTCTTTAGCTGAGCTGGCCAGAATCTTAAGTCAGTGGGAGGGCAGATCTAGCAGATATGTCCACAGAAGCCAGCCTGGAGCCTGGATTTTCAGGGCTGGACTGAGGCATGTGTCTGCAGGTTTAGGTCTGGAGAATGGGTTTGTGGGTATAAACCTGGTGCCTAAGTCTGTGCTATGGGCTTATATCTTAGGTTCCCAGGGGCTAGCCTGATGATGGATGATGTCTGGATTCTGGGTCTGCAAAGGCTAGCCTAGATTCAAGAGTTGTGGTGACTGCCCTGGTGGTGGGGCAGGCTGGGACCCTGGTGCTGGGATGATCTCAGAGCCTGAGTGGGCTTGGTGCTAGAGTCAGTGGCTCATGCCAGTTACGCTAGCACTTAGGGAGGCCGAGGTAAGTAGATCACCTGAGCTCAGGAGTTTGAGAACAGAGTGAGACTCTGTCTCAAAAAACCAAAACAAAACAAAACAAAGTTGAGTACTCATTTCATTCTCCTTCCCCTACATGGAGGGTAACTCTTTTTTGCAATGTGCTGCCCAACCTTGAAGAAGGGGTAGTGTGAGTAAGAAACTGTCCTTCCTACATGCTTTAGTTCATCGTTCCTTATTTTTGTGCTCCAGTCAGATGCTGTAATCTCTTTCCTGGATTTCCCAGCTAGTTTGAAGGGATTTTCATGTATATGTAGCTTCTCAAATTGATATTTTTGGGATGGGATGAGTGTGGAAAATCCTATTCTGCTATTCTGTTGATTTGCTCTATTTTTACTAGCTTCAAGACTTGTACTGAGAACTGGAGACCAAGAAAACCTGAGGCAAAGATGGTCAGAAAAAAAATGTAACAAATTTGAATGTATTAAGGATTTTTAAATCTGAAAAATAACTTGATAAATCAAGGAAATTTGTTGGAACATAAAATTATGAAATTGGTTGAAACTTGGTTCTGTCTACAAATTTGATCCGGAAAATAATTCATAAATATTTTTGGAACTTATTACAGACCTTTTTAAGTAAAAGAGTGAAGTCTGAGGATGATCTATTGGGGAAATGTTATTTTTATACCTGAGACTGTAGACAGAATAAATCATGGGGCATATTGGTTTTACCCGCCAAATGAGGTTCATCTCATTAAAAATTCTGTAGTTCAACTTTTGTATTACATGTCCTCTTGAATAGGGCCCTAAAGTAAGGTTTATTAGTTCATGAGAAGTCAGGCATTGCTAAAGAATTGGAAAGTTCAGAGGAATCAGAATTACAGAGCTGAAACAAATCTCATGTGTAATCTGGTCTGGCATCTTAATCTTCTAGGTGAAGAAACTGAGGTTCAGAGAATAAAAAGAATTGTCTAGGGTCACTTAGGGAAATTATTAATAGAGTGGGAAGAAGGGATCAGGACTTTAGGTTCTCTGCCAGGTGCCCATCCCTGGTGATATTACATCATGTTGCATTATGTGTCACTGATTCCTTTACCAGAAATTGTATATGAAATTAAGCTGTCTTGGCTAGATAGATTTAAATTCTTGAGAATGATGAGATACAATTGCATTTATTAAGTATTTCTTGAGCACATCACTGTGCTTGGCACACCCCAAATTTGAAATATAGTGGCAGATCCATTCGTTTCTCTAGTAGCATATAAAATTACAAACAATTCACAAAAGTACAGACTTTTTAAGGCCTATATAATGGGTAGTCAAAAACTGCCAAGTGACTGACTGGACCTGGAGAAATGAAGCTTATTTCTAGATCACTCGACCATGGGCATCAAACTAAGTAGCAAAACCTGAGCAATTGCAGTAAGGAGACATTATAACATGGCATCATTGCTTCAGAACAGTGAACACAATTTTTGAGATTATAGCAAATTTAGTGCCTGCCTTCTTACAATTATTTATTTTAAAGGAAAAGATAGTGGTAATTGGAAAACTCAACCCTGTCATCTCCAGTCAAGGCAAAATACTGAAGTGGCAGGCTGTAAGATAAGCCATATCCCACTAAGATGTATCTGAAATATAGAAGTATCTATGAAGTATAAATCACCCCTGAGAATTTATCCCAACTTGAGGAAATACTTTCATTCTTGCATACCAGTTAGTTATAGGCATAAGGCTGTGATAAAACTGGGAAATGTAAATTCTCAGGTATTTCTAAGCTGCAAAGTGGTAGCAATCACTCAAAAGTAGTCATCCAAAGAGAGTTAAAGTGAAGAAGTTAGTAATAGAAGTATGCTCACACCAATCTTGGCACGCTGGAGGGCCAATGTAGGTGGATTGCTTGAGGTCAGGAATTTGAGACCTGCTTGAGCGAGAGTGAACTCCCATCCTTACTAACAATGACAAAAACTGAGGCGAGAGGATTGCTTGAACCCAAGAGTTTGAGTTTGCTGTTGAGCTATGATGCCACCACATTCTACCAATAGCGACAAAATGAGACTTCTCTCTCTCTCTCTCTCTCTCTCTCTCAAAAAAAGAGAGTTTATAGTAAAAGTACACAAAGCCAAATCCAGTATAGGGGCACAGAGAATTGGTAAAGAAAGGGAATCTGAGGGGAGCACAGACAGTATTTGCTATAGGAGGAATCAGTAAACGTTTTCTGTAAAGGACCAAACCCTCTTGTCTCTGTCGTAATTACTCAACTCTGTCACTGTAGCACAAAGCAGTCAGTCATAAATGATAAATAAGAGAACGAGCCTACCTGTACTCCAATAAAACTTTAACATAGACACTCAAATTTTAATTTTATGTAATTTTAACTTGTTACAAATTATTATTTTGCTTCTGTTTTTAACTATTAAAAAAACGTGAAAACTGTTCTTAGCTCGCAGACTATACAGAAAGGGGCAATGGGCCCAGGCCATAGCTTGCCAACTCTTTGCTACAGTACTGATCAAACTTTTTCATGTTTATCAGCTCATTATCACCTCATAACAACCCATTGTATAGTGCTACTATTATTCCCAAATTGCAGACAAGGAAATTGAGGCACACATGTTCACTTAGCTAATAAGTAGCTTAGCCAGGATTTGAATGCATGCAGTCTAGCTACTGTGTGTACTTAACCACTATACCATATTGTGCCTAGTCTGAACAGAAATAAGCCAACAAAGCAAAAATTCTCCATATACATGACATACCCAACCTCCCTTTACTGATACTTTCGGAGCTGTGTAGGAAGTGAACCAAAGACAGAACAGAATCTCAAAACTTCTGGCTGCAATGATTGGTCCATGGGATGACATTCGATCTTACCTTAGTCAGTGATGTGTCTTATTGTCAGAAGGTGATTCAGCTAGGAAACAAAACAGTTTTTTTGAGGGTTACACAATTTTCTTATTTGGGGCAGAGAAGGAACATAGACTATGTACCTGGAAAGTATGGCTTCTTATTATCATAGGTTAACTATACAACCAGCTTTAATTGGGAGTATTCCAGGTTATAGGTTTGTCTCAATACAATTATTAATAGAGGTACTTTTTAGTCTCAAAAACATCTCAGTTTAGGTAGCATATTGTATGGTCACCACCTTCAGGGACCTTGAGAATTGAGTCATCTGCACCTGTGCAATTTACTGTTTACATTAGCATGACTTTACTCCTCCACTTTTACCAATTTCCAGGAAACTCTTGCCTAGGAAGACAAAAGTTGCAAATAATTTACTGTCTGTTCCAAATTTCCTGAAAAATCCATTTAAATTAGCATCAAACTCTTTAACTCTTCAATAGATAGCCTCTGATGATTGTTTACTCCTTAAGACTGAACTTGCCTGAAAAGCTTGGCCTTCCTCTGCACATCAATAACAAACAGATCATGATTCTTACTGAACCTAATCAAGCTGATGAATTGAAAGACCCATGTTAAACCAGAATCTTAAGGACCATTAAGTATGCAACTTTGCACTCACTATTCAGAGATAAAACTAAGACTCTGTTAATGAAGCGACTTCCCTTCCCATGGTAAAAATTAACTCAGTTTTATCTTATCAAAGGTTGCTCACATAATATTTCAGGGAGTCAGCCCTTAGCAATATCCTGGTTTTCTATACTTCAAATTGTCTATACTTGAACATCATTCAGATGTCAAAAGGTTCACTAAGTTAAGAGTATTCTTCAGTCTCCCTGGATAGAGTGTCATGGTGTTATCATAGCTCACAGCAACCTCAAACTCTTGGGCTTAAGAGATTCTCTTCCCTCAGCCCTGAGTAGCTGGGACTGTAGGGGCCCACCACTACACCTGGCTAGTTTTTCTATTTTTAGTAGAGACAGGGTCTCACTCTTGCTCAGGCTGTTCTCAAACTCCTGAGGGGAGCCACTTGTCTTGGCCTTCAAGAGTGCTAGGATTACAGGAATGAGCACCTGCACCTGGCCTAGGCACTATTTTTATTACAGAAAATATGAGAACTGGAATATTCTTGGCTCTAATGCATATCAGAGCATTTTTACCACATCCAAGATTAAGTGTGCTTTCTATTGATGTGTAAATTACATGAAATCAAGCAAATGGTGCTTTTTACAATTGATGGTATTCTCTAATGGAGAAATTATTTTATTTGATTAAACTGGTTTATGACAAAAGCCACCATATGGAAGGGACCATAAATGAATGTGCCAGTCTTTTTTTGTTCCTGGGAGGTAAATGTGTAGGAACTTTTTCCTCACCCCCGCCTTTATCAAGAGACATTCTGGAAGAATTTAAAATGCAATAAATTCACATTTTTATCTGGAAAAAAATCTGATAGCTTTGGCTGGATCCAAAAGCCTTTAAAAATCTAATTAAGTCTTAGGTTTTAGAAGAATAGCTATGACTTTTCTATTGAAGGCAACCTATGAAGCAGCATTATAACTCAAACAGAGCAAGATGGGGAGCCTAATGTGGGTCAATTCTGGTCACAAATCTATTTTTGCTTTGAAGAAAGCCTGAAAATAACCTCAAATACACTTATTTTATAAAGTAACAGTGTGAAAACTTATTGTTCTTTTTGCTGTATTTTTTATTGTGCTCTGGGACTTGGTTTACTCAGCTATAAAATTTTTAATAGAGTATTTCTTTCCTTTGCCTGGGAAACTAACAAGAATATGACACTTTAGGGGTTATTTGATGGAAAGGAGGAAAAAGGTCTTTAAAACTTGCTGAAGCAAGCTGTAGCTACTGTACTCTATCTAAATAAAACTTCTCTTTGCTTTGATTGTCGTTTGCCAGGCAAGTAAGGGCCTTTCTAATTATGGACAAAGATTTGATTAAAGACAGACCTTTAAAATGTTTTCTACTTTACTAACCTCAAATGCTAATCACATTTGGGATTCGCCTAACACCCCTTCTTCAGAGGGTTTTAAATATATTTTGTTGAGAGTTTAAGTAATGATATATGAAGGATTTTGCCTTCTTAACCCATTATGTTCTGGAAGACTAGGGATAACCTTTTGAGTCATAAAAAAAGCTATACAGGTCCTGGACTTTGAGTTCCTTATACTTAATTAACCCAGTCATGATGGATGTGGGGAGTCTATAAAACTTAGATGTAATTTCTTG
This sequence comes from Galago senegalensis, assembly GCA_963575145.1. Classification (NCBI taxonomy): domain Eukaryota; kingdom Metazoa; phylum Chordata; class Mammalia; order Primates; family Galagidae; genus Galago; species Galago senegalensis. Next base: position 6,213 of record CAUYTI010118441.1, on the reverse strand, counting down.
GTGTGTTATTTTGTTTTCATTCAAATGAGCCATGTTCCTGGAAGTCACAGTTTATAATAAACTTTTTGAACAGAAAGATAAACTGCATTAGCATGCTTACATCTTTAGCATTTTTCAAAGAATTTACACTTTCTACTGCACAATAATGCATTTTTTTTTAACAATGGCTATTTACTTATGTTCTCTGGGTAATTTAGAACTAGGAAGCACAGAGATTACAGAGTCAGGGAAGATATCTGATGCTCCTGGGAAGTCAGAATCCAGATTTACATAAGAGATTCTGTATTTTTAAATATTTTATTATATGTCATCCACATTTTCACATCTGGATGATAGGAAATACTATTCAGCCAGCCAAGTTTTTATTGGCATGTTTCAGAGTGCAACTCAGACAATTTGCATTCATATTTATTGACTCTTCCATAATATTTTGTATCTTTAAAATAAATAGCCCTCGGCACTCCATTTCCATCCTTATGCTAAACCTATTGTTTTTCTGTTTTTTTTTTTCCCTCTTAGAAAATAGACTGCGACTTTCTGGAATTACTTTCTTAGTTCCTAAGGAAGAAATTTTTTAGGGTTCTTTTGCTCTTCATATTCAAACAAGTTTGTTGATGTCTTTTAAACTTAATTTCTCACAAATAATTTAGACTCATTGTTCACCACATTTCTTGGTGGTATTATATTTTCCTGGAAAGGAAAAAAAAATAAAAACACTAGAATGAAAAGAACTTGGGTGTTCTTCTGTACCAGTGACATTTGGGTTAAGATTTGGTGTTGTAAAATGCACCAAAGCATAGCTCATCTCCTGTAGAAAAATAGGGGGAAAAATGGGAGAAATTCAGAGTTTTGAAGTAAATCAAACGTGTTTATTGAGCAACCACTATCTTCTCCAAACTTTGCTGAGTCATGTGCTGGGGCAAGAGGTTGCAGGAACACTAACCTGCTTCAAGGGACTTTCATGCCCATTTACTTCATGGTAATTTTTTTCCTTTCATGAGTATAATGATAATGTAAGACTTTCATTCTGGTTGGGTATTGCCTTCATTGCTGTTCATTGACACATACGTGATTGCTATTCATTGACTGTAGAGATCACCTCTTTTCTACAAGTGTGGATAACTTTTGCTCTTGAATGAATATTTTCAATGAAATTTCAATTTCATTTCAGTCAAAACCTTTTTGGCTACAAAAATGTCACCCTTTTATATTAGCAAACTAGGGGATTTTATCATAGGATGCAGAAGATCTTTATGAGCCTAAGGCAAAGTTCATATTTTATTTTATTTTTGATACTTTTTTTTTTGAGAAGTTCATATTTTATCTTCTAGTAGAATTGGAAACTAGAAAATTAGGAAGTGGATTCATTTTTCCGGAGCTATGTGGTCATTCTTATTTTGCTTTTGCTAGTGTTCTATTCATCTCACTTTTGGGCTTACTCAAAATTTACCTGGCTCAGTATGGTCTCGACAAACAGTAATAGTTCATTATTTCTCCTCCTCCAACTCCTGGCAACCACCATTCTGCTCTATATTTCTATGAGTGTGACTAGTTTAGAATCCTCCTGGAATCATGCGTTTATCTATCTTTCAGTGACTGGCTTACTTTATTTAGCATAATGTGCTCCAGGTTCATCCATGTTATTGCAATTTGCAGAGTTTTCTTTTTCTTAAGTCTGAATGATATTCCATCGTACATATTTATCACTTTCGAAAATCTATTCACCTGTTGATGGACATTCAGGTTGTTTTCATATCTCAGGTATTGTGAATATTGCAGCAATAAACATGAGAATATAGATATCTCTTTGGGGTCTGGATTTTAATTCTTTTGTATATGCACTCTGCAGGATTCATGGGTTCTATGATAGTTCTATTTTTAATTTTTGAGGAACAGTTACACGGCTTTTTCTATAGTGACCATACTATTTTATTTTTATTTATTAATTTATACTTTTGAGAATATGCATATCTATTAAGGAATGTTATAGGTCTTGGTAGGTGGAAGCCATTCAGCATTTGAGAGATGTATTGGTATAAGTCAGGTTAGGTTCTCTCTTCCTGAATTGGAATTTGGGGAGAAAAGTTTGCTCATAGTGAAAGATGGGATCTTGTTTAGCAGGTGAGATATCTCTAGGTAGATGCCAGTTCCTGGGGCAGTAGTTAGGGTGTCTAAAGGCTCTTGCCATCCTTGGCCTGTGCTGGTGGGTCCTGGCTGGGGAGGTCCATTTGCTGTCTCTGGCCCACTTGTTCTGAGCATGACAGCTGTAGCCCCTGTGGGTGGCTTGGTGACTGCAGGCCGCGTCACTCATCACTGCCCTTTGCTCTGGGTGGGAGGAACCCCTAGGGTCTGCAATGACCATATACCCACTGGGACCTAGAGTTCTTCTTTGTACCAATTTCCTTTTGAGGCAGGAAGTTCATGGTTAGGTCCAATTTTCTCCTCTGACATGTGTCCAGCAGTGGTCATGTCCTCTTGGGCTCTAGCCATTCTACAGTCCACAGACTTTCTGCCTGTGATGGGTCCCCAGCATTAACTCATGGATGATGCAGTCTTGCAGTTCCACAGGGGCTCTTTCTTCCCTGAGCCTTTCTTGGGGAAAATTCACTGCAGAAATTGCCTCATCTTGTTCCTAAAGCAGCTTCCTATAGGGCCTTGTCCTTTGTTTGGCAGGAACTTGGAGAACTTTCTTCTTAGCAACTCTGCTAATTCTCTGTCCTGGGCAAGGTGGTTCATCCCACTGGCTTGAGAAGCCTTTACCCCTGAGCCCTTTGTTTGTGTCTACCTGTTAGTGCTGCCTACAGCACTCTCTCATCAGTAAGGCCAAACATCTTGCTCAGACTCTGCCATGAACCTTGGAGTTTCAGGATCCCCGTCTCCCTTAGCTTCTGGCTACTCTCTACCCTCAGTGTCACCATTGGACTTGCTGTGGAAACTGGACAGAAAGGACAAAGAAGCCAACCTGTCTGCAGTGAGGAGAACTTCAGGGACATGGTCATCAAGGATGGCACCAACAGTGCAGTCTTAGAGGAAGACATCAGGGGAAGGGCCTTCAGACTGGCTCTCCAGCTCCATCTCCACTACAATCTCCCACTCACTGACAGTCTGTGCCTTGAGGCACCTCTCTTCTGGGTCCTGGGGGATATAAAGTATAGAGCGTAGGAAGTTTGACTGCTGAGATGAGACTGGCATTAAGGATATGGGAGTCTTCTCTCACAATGGCTTCAAAGTTGTCTTCCCAAGCAGAGGACTTCTTGTCCTTGGCCTCTATTGGCTCCATGGTCTCCTTGACCTCTAAAGACTGGGACCCTATGGTGAGTTCTAGCATTGTCTGTCTGGGATGGAGGTCTTCTGAGGCCACACTCTCTCCTTCCTCCTGTGGCTCATTCTTGGCCACGGTTGGAATTGGACTTGGCTCTAGGCTCTCTCTCTTAACCACCAGGACTGTCTCACTGTGCCAGGTTCTGCCTAAGAGGGACTGAGAAGATCACCTGCTCTTCTGTCTAGTGGAAGGGGCCTCTCAGTGCCCATGGCTGTCACTGTACTGGGTCCCTCTCAGGTCCATTTCAACATCTCCACCTACAGATGAGGAGACAGGGAAAGGACCAGTCAGGATGTGCACTGGCTTTTTTGTTATCACCCTCATTCCTGGACCTTCCCAAGGATCTTCTCCCTGGAAACTAGCAACCTCAGCTGTGGAAATACCTCTAAATTCATAGGTGGCTCAGGAAGGACAGATGTGTAGTGGAAGGGGCAGGGCTTGAGTTGTTTTCATTACAAGATTTTCTTCATTGAGGTTCTTTGGGGGCAGGCTCCCCTTGTGCCCCAGTTGTAATATTTTGACATGTGCTTCTAGCACATGTTTCCTACCCCAATCTAGGAGAAGTTTCTGCAAGGTATCCTCACAGGATTCCTGCCCTTTAAAGATGCTAGATACACAGTTTCCGCATGCATGTTCAAGTTTGCTGAAGGGACCAAGGCTTAGTTAATAGCAAACATGGAATGATGACCATTCCCAAGGGTCCTGCCACCCTCAATCTGTTCCAGCTTCCTATTCATGTGGGATTTCAGAGTGTCTGCTAGAGGCTCCTCATCTGGGCTCCCTGGTAAGTCATTTCTTTTGTCACTTCTTGAGGAACTCATCAGAGCTGACTCCTCCAAGCTGACTCCTGGAACTGTCAGTAGGGAGCCCTGTAGATAACAAGATAGATCTTTTTAGACATATTCCTCAGAGAACATATTCCCCAGAGACCCCACCAAGGGTATTCTGGGCTTCTTTGTTTCAGAAACAACCCCTCATTTTCTTTCTTTTTCCATAGTTTTTGTTCTATGTACCTGGAAATTAGTATCTCCAGCAGGTTCTGGACACCAGGGTTGACAAAAGTAGGGCCACGAGCCTCCATCTGCCTGTGTATGGTGTTTCCCTAGAATGAAGCCTCTAGTGGATAGTTGAAAAGATATTTTTGCTGGGTTGTATCCTGGAGCTAGTGGAGAGGGTCCAGGCTCTGCTGGCTCTAGCAGCCATCTGCTCCCAGAAAGGGCTGAGCTGGGATTGCTAGAGTGACCAAGTCTTCATGTGGTTGAGAAAGGCACCCAAGAGTTGTTATTGCAAACAGAAGAGCTGTGTGGGACAGTGCCCAGTGGGGGTGCTATTGAGTCACATTGAGGATGAGCCAGGCTGGAGTCAGGAGAAGGCAGAGGGCAGGCCACAGGACAAGGAGACCAGGGGTGGGAGGGGACAAGCCCTATGGCTGGGGCGAAGGATATTCTAAAAAAACCAGTGGCTCTGGTGGCTGGGAGGCACTCAGGGATAAGTGTGATTCAGCCCAAACTGGGAAGGTCATTTTTCCTGGTGACAGGGCAGAGGTCAGAGGTGGATGGTGCTAGGCCAGAGGAGCTGGGGATGCCAATGTGGACAAAGTGGCAGGAAAAGCATCTTCTATACCCTCCCCACATGGCCAGTGGGGTCTGGTTAGTTTGCACATTTTTCCTGGGGGGGTCTGGGCATGAGGGCAGATGAGAGCCTCTCTTATCAGGGAGCTTCCCCAGGTGGCTCTGCAGAAGTAAACTCAGGTCCTTACCCCCCTGCAGTTTTCTATGGCAGTTCTTACAAACTTTCTGGACACAGCTCCTTTTCCTGTTTCTAGGCCACTCCCTTTTCTCCAATGTTTCTGACGTTTCTTTTCTGCCCAGGTGGTGGTGAGAAAGGATCCCAGATAAAGCAGGGGAGTATGAGGAGGAAAAGCCCCAGTCCATACCCAGGACCAACCCCATCATCGGGAAATGGAGCTGGTGGTCAGCCATGTGGTGCTAATGCTCTTTGAGGAAAGAGGTCATTCTCCATTTTTTTTTTTTTTGAGACAGAGTCTCACTTTGTCACCCTAGGTAGAGTGCTGTGGTGTCACAGCTCACAGCAACCTCCAGCTCTTTGTCTTAAGTGATTCTCTTGACTCAGCCTCCCAAATAGCTGGGACTACAGGTGCCCACAACAATACCTGGCTATTTTCTTTGTTGCAGGCTGGGGATGGGTTTGAACCTGCCAGCCTCAGTGTATGTGGCCAGAGCCCTACCACTGAGCTTCAGGCACCACCCCCTCTCTAATTTCCAAATCGCACTGTTGCTCTAAAGCAACTGCAACCATACTATTTTGCCTTCCTGCACGAGTTTCAATTTCTCCACATCAAAACCTATTATCTTTGCTTTTTGGATAGCAGACATCCTAACAGGTATGAAGTGATACCTCACTGTGGTTTTAACTTGATTTTCAGTAACAAATAGTAATGTAGAGCATATTTTATATACCTGTTTGCCTTTGTTGAAGAAATGTCTAGTCAAGTCTTCTCATTTTTACATTGCATTGTTTGTTTTTTCACCCTTGAGGTGTAGGAGGGCTATACACACCTTCAATTTCATAAAACTGTCTTTTATACAGTGTGCACTTTCTGCAGCTCAATTTTTTTTTTTTTTTGGTCAACATTATACTTCTGAAATTTATCTATGTTGACACATGCAGCTCTGGTTTGCTGAATTTAATATTCATTAACATAACAGTTTATTCACTGTTCTTTTGTAGCTAGTCAATGTTATAATGAACCATGCTGTGCTTGTATCCTTGTGTGTAGATGTGTGAAGGTTTCATCTGGTTACGTATCTAGAAATGAATGGACTTACTGGTTGTAGATGGCCTCTATCAGTTTAAGAAATGTCCCTTCT
>CAUYTI010118436.1:0-10150 GCA_963575145.1 Galago senegalensis | reverse complement strand
TTTTGAGACAGAGCCTCAAGCTGTCCCCCTGGGTAGAGTGCCATGGCATTACAGCTCACAGCAACCTCCAACACCTGGGCTCAAGCGAGTCTCTTGCCTCTGCCTCCCAAGTAGCTGGGACCACAGGCGCCCGCCACAACGCCCCGCTATTTTTTGGTTGCAGCCGTCATTGTTGTTTGGTGGGTCCGGACTGGGGATTCGAACCCGCCACCTTAGGTGTACGTGGCTGGCGCCTTAGCCGGTTGAGCTATAGGCGCCAAGCCTGTGGAATCATTTCTAAGAACTAATGATTTCTTAAAACCCTGAGGCTTTTGGCCCTGTGAAGGGTGCCCTGATTCTGCCTCCTGAGGCTACAGGGCCCAGAAAAAAAAAACAACCCAGTAAAACCCGAGGCTGCCGTGCCTCCCAGCATTTCTGAGGCTTGTAGGAGTCACATACTTCGTGACCCCAGCGGCCTGTGCCCACCTGCACTGTCTGCACTGAGCCTGCTCCCAGCTTTGCTCTTGTGTGCTTCTTCTACCCACAGACCGTGTGGGCTTGCAGACAACCAGAGCAAGCCATTGTCTCTCGAAATTCAGTCGGGCACTACCGAGTTGAAACTGCGCAGAGAGAGCTCTTCTCCGCTCAGCCTTGCCAAGGGAACATCTCAGTACACTTCTTTCTCTTAGTTTTGCCTATACAGGCAAATTCCAGGGCAGAGTAAGGGGAACGCTCTGGGGGCACTGGGGGCTCTGAAGTCCAGTGTTCATCTGTATTGGACCTGGGACCATCACCTCCTCTCGAGGTTACCTGCATTGCCCCTGAACTTTAAAATCATAACCAGTCCAGGCTAGACCAGGAGAGTCCAGGGTGACCATCGCGTGGAGCAGCACAGGCAGAGCTGGCCACGCCCCTCACCAGCCTGTGCCTGTGGCAGGAGGTCAGGAAATCACTGAGTGCCTCCTTCAGAGGGATCTCGGAGCCCCTTCCTCCTGTAACCAGCACCCCTGTAACCAGCTCCATGAGCCCTTACATGATTTTTTTAATAGTTTTCTCCCTTAACTAACTGCTTGACCCTTTGAGTTGTTTCCCAGAAATAATGGGACCTGAACTCCTGGCCTCAATAATCCTGCCTTTGCTTCCCAAAGTACGGGCTATAACACATGAGCCACCACATCCCAGACTGAAATGATGGATTCTATAACACAAAGGAGTTGAGATTTCTTTTTTCTTTCTTTCTTTTTTGTGATAGAGTCTCACTATGTTGCCCTTGGGAGAGTGCCGTGGCATTACAGCAACCTCAAACTCTTTGGGCTTAAGCGATTCTCTTGCCTTAGCCTACCAAGTAGCTGGGACCACAAGCGTCCACCACAACACCTGGCTACTTTTTGTTGCTGTTGTCATTGTGTTTAGCTGGCCAGGGCTGGGCTCAAACCCACCACCCTCAGTGCATGTGGTCAGCGCCATAACCACTGTGCTACGGGCACCTCCGAGATTTTTTTTTTTTTGTCTTTAAGATAGAGTCTCACTATGTCACTCTCTTTAGACTGCCATGGCATCACAGCTCACAGCAACCTCAAACTCTTGGGCTTAAGCGATTCTCTTGCCTCAAGCTTCCCAGTAGGTGGGACTACAGGTCCCCCCACAGTTCCCAGCTATCTTTAGAGACAGGGTCTTACTGTTGCTCAGGCTGGTCTTGAACCTGTGAGTTTAGGCAATTCACCTGCCTAGGCCTCCCAAGTGCTAGGATTACAGGCGTGAGCCACCGCACCCGGCAGAAGTTGAGTTGTTTTTTGTTTTTTTGACAGAGCCTCAAGCTGTCCCCCTGGGTAGAGTGCTGTGGCATCACAGCTCACAGCAACCTCCAATTCCTGGGCTCAAGCAAGTCTCCTGCCTCAGCCTCCCAAGTAGCTGGGACCACCCGCCACAAGGCCCAACTATTTTTTTTTTTTGGTTGCAGCCATCATTGTTGTTTGGCGGGCCCAGGCTGGATTCGAACTCGCCAGCTCAGGTGTATGTGGCTGGCACCTTAGCCTCTTGAGCCATAGGCACTGAGCCAGAAGTTGAGATTTTTTTTAAAATATTATTATTATTATTTGTTCTCTGGAATATTCTCTTAAAAGAATTCAGATTCTAGCCAGGTATGGTGGCTCACACTTGTAATCCTAGCACTCTGAGAGGTCGAGGCTGGTGGATTGCTTCGTTAGGAGTTTGGGACCTGAGCAAGAGTAAGACCCCGTCTCTAAAAATAGCAGAGGATTGTGGCAGGTGCCTGCAGTCCCAGCTACTTGGGAGGCTGAGGGAAGAAGATTGCTTGAGCCCCAAGAGTTTGAGGTTGCTGTGAGCTATAACACCATGGCACTCTATCAAGGGGGGACAAGTGAGACTCTGTCTCAAAAAAAAAAAAAAGTGAAAGAAAGAAAGAATCCAGATTCTGAAGGCCCCAGGTCAGACTTACTGATGGCAAGATTCACCATTGCCTACAACCTGCTACACCATGGACCTGTCCCCAAGACACAAGGCCCTTCCTTTAAAGCCCAGGCCCTCTCTACCTTTGTAGAAGACATCACTTTAAGGCAGCTTTTCCTGTTCTGGCAAAACATCTATCCTAGTAAAAATTCCTTTCTTGGGCTAAGCCGGGGGCTCCTACCTATAATCTCAGCATTTTGGGAGGCCTAAACAGGAGGAAAGCTGGAGGCTAGGAATTTGAGGCCAGCCTGAGCAAGACTGAGATCTTATCTCCACAAAAAAATAGAAAAAAATGAGCTGGGCATAGTGGCGGAAGTCTTTAGTCTTAGCTACTTGAGAGGCTGAGGCTGGAGGATCACTTGAGCCAGGATTTGAGGCTGCAGTGAGCTATGATCATGCTACAATACCCCAGGCTGGGTGACAGAGGCAGACCTTGTCTCAAAAACACAAAAAACAAAAACAAACAAGTGAAAGTCATCTCAGGTCAAATTACTACCCTTTCAAAACCCTTCATTGGGCTCTGCTCCTGTGGCTCAAGTGGCTAAGGCACCAGCCACATACACCTAAGGTAGTGGGTTTGAATCCAGCCCGAGCCCACCAAACAACAATGGCGGCTACAACCAAAAAATAGCTGGGCAGTGTGGCGGGCGTCTGTGGTCCCAGCTACTTGGGAGGCTGAGGCAGGAGACTTGCTTGAACCCAGGAGGGGGACAGCTTGAGACCATGTCTTAAAAAAAAAAACCCTTCATTGACTTTCCATTGTCCTTGGGATCCAGTGCAAATTCCCTGGCCTTCCAGGCCTGACCTTACCCTCCTCTTTGTCCTCCCTCCCTGCTACTCCCTAGCCCCCTGGGGCTGATTTCCTGCCAGCCTTTCTTTTCAGGCTCATTGCCAGCTGGAGCTCTTCCTCCCTGGACTATCCTTGCCCCCCCCCCACACACACACACCTCTATTAGCACCTTGGCTTATTCACAGTCCGTCTTTTTTCTTTTATTTATTTATTTTTTGCAGTTTTGGCTGGGCCAGACTTGAACCTGCCACCCCTGGTATATGCGGCCAGTGCCCTACTCCTTGAGCCACAGGCACCGCCTTTTCTTTTTTCTTTTTTGAGACTGTCTCACTCCGTTACCCCGGGTAGAGTGCCACTGCAGCATCATAGCTCACAACGACCTTAAACTCTTGGGCTCAGGTGATCCTCTTGCCTCAGCTTCCCGAGTAGGAACTACAGATACCTGCCATGACTCCCAGTATTAGTTTTTGGGGTTTTTTTTTTTCTATTTTTAGTGGAGACAGAGTCTAGGTCTTGCTCAGGCTGGTCTTGAACTCCTGAGTTCAAGCCATCCAGCTGCCTCTGCTTCCCAGAGTGCTAGGATCACTGCACCAGGCCCTCAGTCCATTTTTAGGTACAAGCACAGGAGCTCCATTGCACCAGCCCCCCAGCCTGGCTTCCAAGCCTTTTAGAACTTGTTACATTTTCTTCTTCAAGGACTAAAGGGCCCTGCAGAGCTCACCTCTTGTGGATGCCCCATGCCTTGCCTGGGTTTGCAACAGAGGAAGGGCAAGTCAGCATAGAGCCGTGATGCGATGCGTGTATAAATGAATGAGTGGGGGAGGTCTGCCCTGCCTCTCTCTCCTGCTCTGCACAGCTTGCTCCTCCAACCCAGTGACTGGAAACAACTATGGGTCCAGAGGCTGCTGCTGGTCCTCGCTGTCAGATGGTCCAGCATTCCTCAGTATCCAGAGAACAACACACCCTCTCCCCAACTCTGCACCACATTCTAAGGACAAGAACCTGGAACCCCACTTCTTGTGCCAAGCATCCTCAAAGTCTCTTGCCCAATAGCCTTTCCAACCTGCCCTCCCACGATCAATGTAGCTTAAACCCCTATTGAAGCTGAACAATAATGGAGCTTATGTCCACTGGGTACTTTCTCCATCCCAAACACAATTCTCTTCCAGAATCCTCACCACACCCCTCCGAGGCACGTACTGTTATTACCCATCTCCCCTTTATAGTTGGAAAACAGAGGCTTAGGGAGGTTAGTGACTTGCTCAGGGTTCTGGGATTTGAACCCACATGGCCTGATGCCAGGGTGGGTAAAGCTTGACCTCTGCCCCGGCTCAGGGTAGCACATTCTGTGGGCAAGAGTAGCTAGGCTCAATTCGTGACTACAGGCAACTTACTTAACCTCTTATTAAGCCCCATTTGCTCATCTGTAAAATAGGGATAATAAGAGGGCACGGCTTGTGGGGGGAACAGGCTGTGCTGGGGCGTGCCCAGTGCTCAAGGATGGATGGGTGCTCTTGCAGCGGGTAGGGTGAGGCCCTTATGAATACACACACCTCCTAGGGTTGTTGGGAGGACGAAATGAAACACAGATCCACTATCCTTCATCCCCAATTCTAAAACCCCACAAGTCCTGAAAGCTGAAGGGTAACTCCCACAGCAACTGAGCCTGATCCCGCTTCACCTCACTGGGAGGCAAACTCTGACCTTATCTGCTCTCAAGGCTGTTTACAGGGTGTTTTTAAATCCCATGCGGTGTGACTACTCCAAACCATTACGTGCTTAATGACGGAGCGTTGCCCAGGCCAGGGGTGTCATTTAATCTGTGATACACATACTGTCTGTCTGACAGCTCTAAATAGTCGGAACAACTTCAGCTTGTGAAATACACCATGGGTTCCGGATAAAGGATTGTGATTATAGCATCCTCCACACAACGTAGGCATACAGCAGGTGCTTGATAAATGACAATTCTCTCTTCGTTTAGGATGATGTATGTCCTTAACCTTTTTCTCTCCAGCCTGCCTGCTTTTGAATTCTTATGCATTTTATTTTTATTTATTTATTTATTCTTTTTTTTTTTTTTTTGGAGACAGAGCCTCAAGCTGTCCCCCTGAGCAGAGTGCTGTGGCATCACAGCTCACAGCAACCTCCAACTCCTGGGCTTAAGTGAGTCTCCTGCCTCAGCCTCCCAAGTAGCTGGGACCACAGGCGCCCGCCACAATGCCTGGCTATTTTTTGGTTGCAGCCATCATTGTTGTTTTGGCGGGCCCGGGCTGAATTCGAACCTGCCACCTTAGGTGTATGTGGCTGGCACCTTAGCCACTTGAGCCACAGGCGCTGAGCCTTATTTATTTATTCTTTTAGAGACAGAATCTCACTTTGTCACCCTCAGTAGAGTGCTGTGGCATCACAGCTCACAGCAACTTCCAGCTCTAGGGCTTAGGCAATTCTCTTGCTTCAGCCTCCCGAGTAGCTGGGAGCCTCCCGAGTAGCCCGGCTATTTTTTTTTCTTCCAGATTTTGACCAGGACTGGGTTTGAACCCACCACTTGTGGCATATGGGGCCAGAGCCCTACTCTTTTGAGCCATAGGTGCTGCCCCAAGCCCAGCTATTTTTTTTATTGCAGTTTAGCCGGGCCCAGGTGTGAACCCACCACCCTCGGTGGTATATGGGGCCTGCGCCCTACTCACTGAGCCACAGGTGCCACCTGAGTTCTTGCGCATTTTAATGGATGCAAATAGATACTGGTAAGAATCCTGTTCTGACTACTAGGCCTTCAGAGCTGATCATAGGCAGACCTCTAAGCCCTTTCTCTGTCCTACCTCAGCTACGGCCTGAGGAAAGATTATATAACCTGGCATTCAGCAACAGGACCCTGTGCTCTACTGCCTCACATACTCTGGGACAAAGGGAAGAGTGGGAGGGAAGGAGGAGGGAGGAAAAAGGGCAGCGTCCATTCTGGCAGCGCTTGCTCAGCCGGCCAGTCCAATAACAAAATATATTAGCAACTGGCTGGCCTACGGGGCCTGTAATCCTAGCACTTGGGGAGGCAGAAGGATCTCTTGAGGCCAGGAGTTTGAGATCAGTCTGAGAAACATAGTGAGACCCTATCTTTACCAGAAAAGAAAAAAAGAAATTATCTGGGAGTGTTGGTGTGCACCTGAGTCCCAGCTACTGGGGAGGCCGAGGCAAGAAGATCAGGCAGACTACATATATCATATATGTGTATTCTACTTTAGAGGTGAGGGAGTGCCCAGTTAGGCACAAAGGTCCACTTAGGTGGATATATATTTTGAATACTTAGAATTGGGTAGATAACTCAATATGAATTGCTGACACCTGTCATTGGACTGGCCGGCTGGGCAGGCACCAGGTGCTTCCCTTCTAAGAAATGATCAGGGAAACTCACCCACAGGAACAAAGAACTCAGCAGAGATTTTGAAAAAAACAAATTCCACCCTGGAAGGTACAGAGATTGACACTCATGGGCAGCGACTTTTTCTCCTCAGAGCTGGAACAAGACCAGCCTTTCATTTAGGAGAAAGTTTAACTTTTGAAGTCTCCTGAGGGTGGGATCTTTTAGGAGAAATGACAGGAAAGACCAGTGGCCTGCTGGGCCCTTGTTCTTTGTCATCAAACCACACTACCTGCCCCTGCTGCCCCTGGGCAGAAACAGGCCTTGTAGCTTCCTCAATTCTGAGTGAGGCCTCCCAAGAGACACCAGCTCTGCTCCAGCCTTTCTCTCTCTGCAAAGCTGAAACGTTCCTTACAATTCTCTGCAAAGACAAATGCCAAACCCTGGGGAGTGGGGGTATGTTTTTCTACTAGCTGGCAGCTTTTGCAGAAAAACAAAGATTAAAAAAGCAATTAGAGGTTCACCAGTCAGCAGTCAGAGGAGAGAGCAAGAAGAAACCGCAGCAGATCAGCAAGAAGCTTCACAATTTGAATGATTAAGAAAGGCCCACGTAAGCTTCTCCTCTCTTCCTCCACTGAGCCAGGGGCACCTAAGTGGATCTTTGTGCCTAACTGCCTGGGCACTTCCTCACCTCTAAAGCTGACATGTTCTACATACATTATGTAGTCTGCCTGGCTTATTTTTTTTTTTTTTTGAGACAGAGCCTCAAGCTGTCACCCTGGGTAGAGTGCTGTGGCATCACAGCTCACAGCAACCTCTAACTCCTGGGCTCAAGCAAGTCTCCTGCCTCAGCCTCCCAAGTAGCTGGGACCACAGGTGCCCGCCACAACGCCCCGCTATTTTTTGGTTCCAGCCGTCATTGGTGGGCCCGGGCTGGATTTGAACCCACCAGCTCAGGTGTATGTGGCTGGCACCTTAGCCACTTGAGCCACAGGTGCTGTGCCATGTAGTCTGCCTGGCTTTTTTACTTTATGCTCAACTTGATTGAAATGTAATTTTTTTTTTTTTGAGACAGAGTCTCATTATGTCACCCTCAGTAGAGTGCTGTGGCGTCACAGCTCACAGCAACCTCCAGCTCTTGGACTTAGGCAAGTCTCTTGCCTCAACCTCCCGAGTAGCTGTGACTATGGGCACCCACAACACCCGGTTTTTTTTTTTTTTTTTGACAGGGCTGGGTTTGAACCCGCCACCCTTGGCATATGGGACCAGTGCCTTACTCCTTGAGCCACAGGCACCACCCCAAAAGGTATTTTTTGACATTTTTTTTTTTTTTTTGCAGTTTTTGGCCAGGGCTAGGTTTGAACCCACCACCTCCGGCATATGGGGCCGGCCCCCTACTCCTTTGAGCCACAGGCCCTGCCCTAAAGTGTAACTTTTAATGAGTTTTATCCTGATTTTATAAACACACATACATATGTATGTATAACTCTGATCAAAGTGTAAAACATTTTCACCCCAAGAAGTTTCCTCTAGCTTCTTTGCAGTCAATTCCCAAACCATCCCCGGCCCCAAGTGTCCTTGATCTGTTCTCAGTCACTCCAGGTAAGTTTTGCCTTTTCTAGAATTTCATATAAATGAAATCATGCATGTTTTCATGTCTGACTCTTTCCGTTTCATTGATGCTATTGTAAGTAGAATTTTTATTTTACTTATTTATTTATTTATTTTTTGAGACCAAGCCTCAAGCTATCCCCCTGGGTAGAGTGGTGTGGCATCACAGCTCACAGCAACCTCCAACTCCTGGGCTCAAGCAATTCTCCTGCCTCTGCCTCCCAAGTTGCTGGGACTACAGGTGCCCACCACAATGCACAGCTGTTTTTCGGTTGCAGCCATCGTTGTTGTTTGGCAGGCCCAGGCTGGATTCGAACCCGCCAGCTCAGGTATGTGGCTGGCGCCTTAGCCACTTGAGCCACAGGCACCAAGCCTTATTTATTCTTTAGAGACATAGTCCAAGCTGTTACCCTGGGTAGAGTACCATGGCAACATCATAGCTCACAGCAACCTCCAACTCTTAGGCTCAAATGACCCTCTTGCCTCAGTTTTTTGTATTTTTAGTGGAAACCAGGGTCTCACTCAGGCTCAGGCTGGTCTCAAACCCATAAGCTCAAGTAATCCACCCACCTCGGCCTCCCAGAGTGCTAGGATTACAGGCATGAGCCAGCACGCCCGGTCATAAATAACATTTTTGTTGTTGTTGAAGACACAGTCTCACTTTGTGGCCCTCAGTAGAGTGCTGTGGCTTCACAGCTCACAGCTACCTCAAAGTCTTAGGTTTGAGGAATTCTCTTGCCTCAGCCTCCGAAGTAGCTGGGACTACAGGCACCCACAACCATACCTGGCTATTTTTTGAGATGAGGTCTTGCTCTGGCTCAGGTTGGTCTCTAACCTGTGAGCTCAGGCAAGCTACCCTCCTTGGGCTCCCAGAGTGCTAGGATTATAGGAGTGAGTCATCAGGCCCGGCCCCCATAAATAGAATTTTTAAAAATATGTATGTATTTTTAAGCCAGGCATGTTGGCTCACACCTGTAATCCTAGCACTCTGGGAGGCTGAGATGGGTGGGTTGCCCAAGCTCAGGTATTGAAGACCAGCCTTAGCAAGAACAAGATCCCATCTCTAAAAATAGCAGGGCATTGGGTGGGCACCTTTAGTCCCAGCTACTTGGGAGGCTGAGGCAAGAGGATAACTTTTTTTTTTTGAGACAGAGTCTTTCTATGTGGCCCTCAGTAGAGTGCTGTAGCGTCACAGCTCACAGCAACCTCAAACCTTGGGCTCAAGTGATTCTCTTGCCTCACCCTCCCAAGTAGCTGGGACTACAGGTGCCCGCCACAATGCCTGGCTATTTTTTGTTGCAGTTGTCATTGATGTTTAGCTGGCCCAAGCTGGATTTGAACCTGCCACTCTCAGCGCATGTGGTCAGTGCCATAACCACTGTGCTACAGGCACCGCTGCAAGAGGATAACTTGAGCCCAAAAGTTTGAGATTGCCGTGAACTATGATGCCATGGCACTCTACTGAGGGTGACCAACTGAGACTTTGTCTGAATAAAAATAAATAAATTAGGCTCGACGCCTGTGGCTCAAGTGGCTAAGGCGCCAGCCACATACACCTAACGTGGAGGGTTCAGATCCGGCCTGGGCCTGCCAAACAACAATGATAGCTGCAACCAAAAAATAGCCAGGCATTGTGGCAGGTGCCTGTGGTCCCAGCTACTTGGGAGGCTGAGGCAGGAGACTCACTTGAGCCCAGGAGTTGGAGGTTGCTGTGAGCTGTGATGCCACGGCACTCTACCCAGGGAAATAGCTTGAGGCTCTGTCTCAACAAAAATAAATAAATAAAAATAAAATATATATATATATTTTTTAAATAAATAAATAATATCTATTTATCTATATATGTAGACTTGTTTTAGAGATGGGGGTCTGTCTCACTATGTTGCCAAGGCTGGACATGGACTCCGGGGTTCAAATGATCCTCCTACCTCAGCCTAACAAGTAGC
>CAUYTI010118435.1:0-20807 GCA_963575145.1 Galago senegalensis | reverse complement strand
TTTTTTTGAGACAGAGCCTCAAGCTGTCCCCCTGGGTAGAGTGCCGTGGCATTACAGCTCACAGCAACCTCCAGCTCCTGGGCTCAAGCGAGTCTCTTGCCTCCGCCTCCCAAGTAGCTGGGACCACAGGCGCCCGCCACAATGCCCGGCTATTTTTTGGTTGCAGCCATTATTGTTGTTTGGCGGGTCCGGGCTGGGGATTCAAACCCGCCACCTTAGGTGTACGTGGCTGGCACCTTAGCTGGTTGAGCTATAGGCACCGAGCCATTACTTATAGATTTCTGTATGGCTTGAGGCTGAAGACACGAAAACTTGGGGAGCTTATAGATGTTCTAACAGTAAATTAACATACCTATTTGTATTTTTTATATATTCAATACCCTACCCTTAATATCTGTCCCTATAAAAAGAATCAAAGAGAAAAATTCAGCCAGACATGGTGGCTCACACCTATAATACTAGCACTTTGGGTGGCTAAGACGGAAGGATTACTTGAGGCCAGAAGTTTGAGACCAGCCTGACCAAAAAAATTGAGACCCTGTCTTTACAAAAAATAAGGGAAATTAGTTGGTTATAGTGATAGATGCCTGTAGTCTCAGGTATTCAGGAGGGTGAGGCGAGAGGATTGCTGGAGCCCAAGAGTTCAAGGCTATCCTGAGCTATCATTTGACTATACTCAAACTTGGGTAACAGACCGAGCGAGACTATTTAAAAGAAAACCCAGATTATTGAAAAGTGAAAGTAGATATTACCAGTTACGATTAGAAAAGCTTTTATGGGCTCGGCACCTGAAGCACAGCTATTACAGTGCCAGCCACATACACCAAGGGTGGCAAGTTTGAACCTGGCCTGGGCCAGCTAGACGACAAAGACAGCTACAACAAAAAATAGTCCGGTGTTCTGGCAGGCGCCTATAGTTCCAGCTACTGGGGAGGCTGAGGCAAGAGAATCACTTAAGCCCAGGATTTTGAGGTTGCTGTGAACTATTATGCCATGGCACGCTACCAAGGGCAACATAATGAGACTGTCTCAAAAAAAAAAAAAAAAAAAAAAGAAAGAAAAGAAAAAGAAAAAGCTTCTATGTTATGTATGCAAGTTACTGTACTCCAGATTTATGTAACTAAATCTGGTATTAAATTCAACCTATATAGATACATATCACATATAACCTGTTACCAGAGAAACTGTCAAGTCCTGTTTATGATGAGTACCTCAAATGCTAAACTGCCCATTCATATATCAGCTAAGGGTCTAAACTGGGATTAACATTTTGCAAGCTCTGCTATGTGGGACTTTTGGATGAAGTATCAATGGGAAAGTTTTGTGGAGTCTGCTGCTGGCTCAGATCACCATTATGGGAACACACAGGTTGAGCTTGTACACTAGCGGCAAAGCAGCTGGTATAGGACACAATGAAATCAGCCTCAGGAGTGTTTGGGAGAATCAGCGGGGATGCCAAGCACCATGCCTTTCTTATCCCTACAGAAGGAGAGGACAGAGCGGCTTGTCATCTCACCCTTAAATCAGCTACTCAGCATGTTTACTGGACCCCACAAGCTAGTTCAGAAACGCTTCGACAAGCTCCTGGACTTCTACAACTGCACAGAACGGGCAGAGAAGTTAAAGGACAAAAAAACCCTGGAGGAGCTGCAGTCTGCCCGGAACAACTACGAGGCCCTGAACGCGCAGCTGCTGGACGAGCTGCCCAAGTTCCACCAGTACGCCCAGGGCCTCTTCACCAGTTGTGTCCATGGCTATGCCGAGGCCCACTGCGACTTCGTGCACCAGGCTCTGGAGCAGCTAAAGCCACTGCTTTCAGTGAGTGTTCCTTCTGGGGGAAAGTCACCTCTGAAGCTCTCCTTGTATTTTTCTGGGAATGAGTAGTGGTGATATTTGAGAAGTCATCCAAACTAGGTAGATTAAATGTGTCCCAAACTAGGTAGATTAAATGTGTCCTTAGGACAAGCCCGCCAGGAATTCTTGATCCCTTGATGGTGCCAGGAAACCTGTGGCTTTTGAAACATCTCTTTCCCTCTTGAGCGCGTCCCAGATGAGCCAGCCGAGTTGGCCTGCAGGCAGTGCCCCAGGAGCTCTGTCTGCCTGCTGGGTGGGTAGCTCAGAGTGAACTGCCCCTGAACTTTAGCTTCCAGGTGGTTCTGAGGACTTTTGTCAGTCCTGGGGATCTTTTATCGGTTTTCTCATCTTTCCCCATGGACTCCAGTTACTTAAAGAGGCCGGCAGGGAGGGCAACCTTATCGCCATCTTCCACGAAGAGCACAGCAGAGTGCTACAGCAGCTCCAGGTTTTCACCTTCTTCCCAGAGGCCCTTCCAGCAACCAGAAAGCCATTTGAGAGGAAAACTGTCGACCGCCAGTCTGCTCGAAAGCCACTACTGGGCCTGGTGAGTAGGGAATTAGAGGGGTGTAGTACAGCCAGGTGGCTAAGAGGGGGCGCCCTGGAGCTAGACCCCTGGGCTCAGAGCTCACTACTGACACCGTGGGTCCTTGAACAAGTGGCTTACATCTGTGCCTTGTTCCCTCCATCGCTGAAACAGATGATAATTGAACGTACATCATATGGTTATTGAGAGGGTTATGTGAGTTCATATATAAAAGGCACTTAGTAATCACCTGGCAAGTGCTGTGTAAGTAATCTATGTTATATAAACATTGATGACCTGGCTGTCTCTATAGGAGTTTAAATGTCTCATAATAAATGGGGAGTAAAGGTTGGGTGCCCAGCCATCATGGGCTTGTTCATGTCATTATTTACTGAGCCTCACGGATGTGCCTACTGGTACATGATGGTGATCACCTATGGTTTTCTTACACTTCATATGTGGTTCAAGCTGCTCTCTGAAAAGTTTTGTTTTTTTTTTTTTGTTTGTTTGTTTTTCACTTTGTTACCCTCAGTAGAGTGTTGTGGCATCATAGCTCACAGCAACCTCATACTCTTGGGCTCAAGCAGTTCTTTTGCCTCAGCCTGCCAAGTAGCTGGGACTACAGGCATCTGCCAGAATACTTGGCTGTTTTAGCAACAAGGTTTCGCTCTGGCTCAGGCTGGTCTTGAGCCTATGAGCTCAGGTAGTTCACCCACCTTGGCTCCCAGAGTGTTAGGATTAGAGGCATGAGCCACCACGCCCGCCCTTGAAAAGTTTGTATTTTTGGTGTTTTTTTTCTTTTAGAGACAGGGTCTCATTCTGTCACCCTTGGTAGAGTGCCATGGTGTCACAGCTCATAGCAACCTCAAACTTTTAGGTTCAAGTGATCCTCCTCCCTCAGCCTTGCTAGTAGCTGGGACTACAGGTGCACACCCCAGTGCCTGGCTAGTCTTTTAGAGACAGTCTTGCTCAGGCTGATCGTATACTTCTGAGCTCAAGTGATCTACTCACCTCGAGCTCCCAGAGTGCTGGAATTATAGGCATGAGCCACCATGCTCGGTCTTCTGAAAAGTATTCTTGGATCTTAGAGCCCCCCCCCCACAAGTTACAAAGTAAAGTATAATTATTAATACCTTAATTAGTGATAGGAACTGACTTCAAGGGTTTATTAGTTTTGTTAGGCCTTTGTTTTTGATCATGTATTAGAAAAAGCAATAGAGCCAAAGAGTTAATGGCTAAGCCCTTTTTTCTTTTTTACCAGGATGTACTTTTTTTTTTTTTTTTTAGAGACAGTCTCACTTTGTCACCCTTGGTAGAGTACTGTGGCATCACAGCTTACAATCTCCAGCTCTTGGGCTTAGGCGATTCTCTTGCCTCAGCCTCCCAAGTAGCTGGGACTACAGGCTACTGCCACAAGGCCCAGCTATTTTTTGTTGCAATTTGGCTGGGGCCAGGTTCAAACCCACCACCCTCTGTATATGGCGCCAATGCCCTACTCACTGAGCCACCCACTTTTTTTTGAGAGCCTTACTATGTCACCCTCAGTAGAGTGCTGTGGCATCACAGCTCAGAGTAACCTCCAACTCTTGGGCTTAAGCGATTCTCTTGCCTCTCAAGTAGCTGGAACTACAGACACCTGCCACAACAGCCAGCTGTTTTTTTGTTGTAGTTGTCATTGTTGTTTAGCAGGCCTGGGCTATGGATGCTGAGCCTGGATGTACATTCTTTTTGAACTTAGTTCTTTCATATTTTAAAAATTACGGTAAAGTACACCAGATTATAGGGGCTCATAACCTATAAGATTGCTAATGTCTTTGCTTATATTTTTGCCCCATAAAATCACTCAGACATTTATGTTACCTCCTTTATTTTTCTTTTCTTAAATTATTTGTCTTTATAGACGGGTCAATCTATAAAAGTTAATCTAGAAAAATATAAGACCAACCTTGTAATATTAGCTGTTTTGATTCTTTATGTAGTTTAATTATATTTTTTATCATGAGATAACAGATGTAAAACTGTTAAATTTTGTTATAGCTACCGACACAAAAGCATTGCCTAAGAGGGGGTGATTTTTACCTAGCCACACGGGCTAGGAATCATCTAATGGGGGTGGTAAGTGGCTAATTGTCACTGCCTTGTTTGTGAGGCTCTGACTGCACATTGGGATTAGATGCCCCAGGATAGTTGCCAAGGGCAGCTTTATAGTTGGCGGCATCTCTCCTGTTCCTTTCAGCCAAGTTACATGCTACAGTCAGAAGAACTCCGGGCCTCCCTGCTGGCAAGATATCCCCCTGAAAAACTCTTCCAAGCAGAGCGGAACTTCAATGCTGCTCAAGACCTGGATGTCTCACTTTTGGAAGGTGACCTCGTGGGCGTGATCAAAAAGAAGGACCCCATGGGCAGTCAGAACCGCTGGCTGATTGACAATGGAGGTGAGAATTTTAATCATCAGGTGAATGTGGCTAAATGAAAAAAAAAAGTGGTTTTGGCTATCCCTTTAAGCAAGAAAAAAACATGAGAGTTTTTGATTAAACGGAAAAATAACCTTAGAAGTCTTATCTTTATCTTAACTATCTGGCAAGTGTAATGCCCAAGTTATTACTGAAACAAAACCTGTTTGGGGTTGTTTTTGACAAATTCCTGAGAAGATTTCATTACTTATCTTGTAAGATCTTGCTGTGTTTTATGGCTCTGATAGGCAGTAAATCCTGCCTAACAGTATCCTGGTCCTTTTCTGCCTATCCTGAGTGAGCCATAGAATCAGCTGTCGTCTCCCAATTTCTATAAATTTGTTCTGTGTGGGAATTAAACTGGGAGGTTTAGTTTTTGCCCCGTAACAGTTTTATCTCATGACTACTGAGGGAATCACTTTAAAAACATTTCACCGGGCCAAACATGGTGGCTTGCACCTGTAATCTTAGCATACTGGGAGGCTGAGGTGAGTGGATTGAGCTCAGGAGTTCGAGACCAGCCTGAGCAAGACCCCATCTCTAAAAATAGCCAGGCGTTATGGTGGGTACCTGTGTTCATAGCTACTCAGGAGGTTGAGGCAAGAGGATCACTTGAGCCCAAAATTTTGAGGTTAGAACTATGACACCACAGCATTCTACTAAGGGTGACAAAGTAAGACAGTCTCGGGCAGCACCTGTGGCTCAGTGAGTAGGGCGCTGGCCCCATATACCAAGTGTGGTGGGTTCAAACCCAGCCCCGACCAAATTGCAACAAAAAAATAGCCAGGTGTTGTGGTGGGTGCCTGTAGTCCCAGCTACTCGGGAGGCCAAGAATCACCTAAGCCCAAGAGCTGAAGGTTGCTGTGAGCTGTGATGCCATGGCATTCTACGAAGGGTAACAAAGTAAGACTCTTGTCTCTAAAAAAGTAAGACAGAGTCTCACAAAAAAGATAAACAAAATGTAAAACATTTTGTTAAGGACCCAGTAAGGAAGAGTATAGCTAAGTTTTGGGGGAGAGAAGGGGAACTTGCAGGATACAAAGGATAATACCGCCCTGTAATCCTTTTTTCCACAGTGACAAAAATCTAAAGACCTCTGAAAATCAAGGTTGTTTTTTTTTTTTTTTAGAACAACCTTTTGCCACAACCTGGATCAAAGTAATGGGAGACTAGAACTGTAGCTTATCCTTTTTTGTGTGAATAGTCATATATATTTTTAAATGTTGGATTATAATCTGATTCAGAGAAATTGTTCACATCATATATAAACATAGTTGATGGGTCAGTTCCAACAGGAAAGATAGACATCAGAGCTTTCCCCATTTGTCAATGATGTAAGATATTTTAAGCTTGATTTTGCTTATAATTGACACATAATTATACATATCTGTGGGGTTATTTATAGATGACCCAGTACGTGTCTAATGATCAAATCAAAGTAATTAGCACATCCACCACTTTAAATATTTATCATTTCTTTGTGGTGATAAGATTCAGAATCATCTCTTCTATCTTAAATATGCAATACTATATTATTAGCTATAATCACCCTGTCGTATAACAGAACCCCAGAACGTACTCTTCCCAGCCAGCTGTAACTTTGGCCCATTGACTAACCTCTTCCATCCCTCCCCTCCGCAGCCTCTGATAAGCACTGTTCTACTCTGCTTGTATGAGATCAGCTGTTTTAGATTCTGTATGAATGAAGTCATGCAGTATTGGTCTGTCTGTGTCTGGCTTATTTCACTTAGCATGATGTCCTCCAGGTTCATCCACATTGAGGCAGATAACAGGATTTCTTTCTGAATAGTTGTATTTTGCTATAGGAACATAGAGGAGTTTGTTTATAGGGTGCTGGCTCTGTTGAGGGTGTATATTTTGACTACCTTCCTCAAATCCCCAAAACATCTGGTTCTAAGAGTTTTAGATAAGGTTTATGGGTCTGGACAACCAACATCCATGTGTACGCCATTTATTACTGAAAATTCTAGCATTTCTTGGTTTCTTTAAAAGCATCTTGTGGATTTTTTCTTCTCTCCTTACTTCTGTTTACCCAGAATAAGAGGTTGCAAGTGGGAAAGGAAGGGTAAGGAATGGCGCTTCCCAGGGTGCTAGCAGGTGCCAGCCATTGATGGGGTCGGACATACCCTTCATAAAGTTCCTTGGGACTTTTATCTGCTCAGTCCTGAGAAGTGAAGCAGTAGGAAGAAGCCCACAGTGTTAGACCCTTTACTTTCCCTGTCTGCCCAGGAGGTTCCTCCCTATTCATTTGGCTATTATTTATGGAGGGGCTACTATGTGCCAGAATGGGGGGGAAGGGTGCAGAAGATACATCAGAGATCAAGAAACAAAGAGAGGCCCTTATTGTTATAGAGGCTACATACTCTGAGAGTCTACAACTTGGCTTTTTTTTTTTCTTAGAATTCTAAAAAAATTGTTCTGTGGGTATTGTCTTACTCCCTAACTTATACCTAACAATTTTAGCTGAGGACCCTCTCCATCATCCTGGGCAACTTCATTAAGTAAACATAAGGTTCAACCTGTGCCTTTTGTATATTCTCACAAGTATAAATGGCTTCCTGCGTTAGAGCATTCTCACCATAAGTCTCTTTGCTGTCGTTTCTGTGCTTGGACGTAAACTTAGTCAAATCTTCCCATTAGCCAGGGTCTAGATATCCTCATTCTTCACATGCCCATTCCCAGACATGGAGTTGTTTTTCTACTGTCTCTCAGTTGCCCACCAGGCCCCTTTGTCACATGTTATGAGACTATAACAAGAGTGACCTGGCAGGTAGGCCCAGCTCTTCACGTCATCTGCTAGGATAGGACGTTTGAAGCTGTTTCATCACTAGGCATCTCATTGTGTGTCTATTGCTGTTAACCTAGCTTTTGGTTCCCTATTCCTTCCATCCTCCTGCTAGGAGATCTTAATGTCTCTTCCCTTTCCACAGTTACCAAAGGCTTCGTGTACAGTTCCTTCCTAAAGCCCTACAACCCTCGCCGCAGCCACTCGGATGCGTCTGTTGGCAGCCACTCCTCCACTGAGTCCGAGCACGGCAGCTCCTCCCCCAGGTTCCTGCGGCAGAACAGCAATAGCACCTTGACCTTCAACCCCAGCAGCATGGCTGTGTCCTTTACCTCGGGACCTTGCCAAAAGCAGCCTCAAGATGCATCCTCATTGAAGGAATACGACCAAGATGCTCTCAGTGCCTCCTTAAACCTGGGCAATTCAGAGAGTGATCCTTCTAGATGCCCTTCAGACCCAGACGGTACCTCTCAGCCTACCCCAGGGGACTCTGCAGATCCAGCCAGAGATATAAACCCACCTGCCACCCTTCGGAGCTACCGAAACTCTAGACATCCAGAAATGGTTGGTTACTCCATACCAGGGCGAAATGGGCAAGGTAAAGACCTCATAAAAGAATGTGCAAGAACAGCCCAGGCTCTGGAAGACAAAAAGGAAGAGCCAGCAAACAGTGAGCCAGAAGGCAACCAGGTGAGTGCGTCCCTCCCTGGCTTGCCACCATGGCACAGGTGGCAGAAGGCATGTTGTAGGCAAGGCAGTGCTTGCCTGTGTGCAACCTGGGGGGTTGTCTGGAGATGAATACACAGACAGATGTTATCAAGCACAAACTCCCTGCTATGTGAGTGAGCAACTTGGCACCCTCCACAGCTGGTGCTTCATAGCTGTTCCCAGACCGTTTGTCACTGAACATTTATTTTTTGTACCCCCTGGTAGAGTGCCATGGCATCATAGCTCATAGCAACCACAGACTCTTGGGCTCAAGCGATTCCCTTGCCTCAGCCTCCCAAGTAGCTGGGACTACAGGTGCCCACCATAACACCTGGCTGTTTTTTTTGTTGTAGTTGTCATTGTTTAGCTGGCCCTGGCCAGGTTCAAACCTGCCAGCCTCGATGCATGTGGTTGGCACCATAACCACTGTGCTACAGGTGCCAAGCCTGAGCTTTTAGCTTTTTTTTTTTTTAATAGAGACAGTCTCATTTTATTGCCCTTGCTAGAGTGCTATGGCGTCACACAGCTCACAGCAACCTCAAACTCCTAGGCTTAGTCAATTCTCTTGCCTCAGCCTCCCAAGTAGCTGAGACTACAGGCACCACCACAACGCCCAGTTATGTTTTTGTTGCAGTTTGGCCCAGGGCCAGCACCCTACCTACCGAGCTACAGGCACTGCCCTATTTAGCCATTGTTCAGCAGGCCCAGGCTTGGTTCAAACCTGCCAGCCTTGTATGTGGCTAGTACCCTACCCACTGAGCTATAGGTGCCACCTGGGCTTTTTTGAAATAAGAGTCTCACTGTCATCCCTGGGTAGAGTGCTGTGGCAACATCATAGGTCACAGTAACCCCAAACTCTTGGGCTTAAGAGATCCTCCTGCCTCAGCCTCCCAAGCAGCTGCGACTACAGGCTCCCACTATAGTGTCCCGCTAGTTTTTCTGTGTTTAGCAGAGTTGGGCCTCACTCTTGTTAAGACTGATCTTGAGCTCCTGAGCTCGAATACTGTACCCACCTAGGCCTTGCAGAATGCTAGGATTATAGGCTTGAGCCACCACGCCCAGCCCTATTTTGGTTTTCTTAAATTCATAACTTCTGTGTTGAGTGAAGAGTCTTTCTTCCACCCTTTAGGCAAATCTCAAAAGATTGAAAAGGTGTGAATTTTGGCTTTCTTTGAATCTGCCCGGGCCATTGTGGTAGCCACCAGCCATAGTAGCTATTTAAAATTAAGTAAGATGAAAAACTCAGTTCATCAGGAGGACTCAACAGCCACGTGTAGGCAGGGCAGTTGTAGAACATCCCCCACCACAGGGAGCCCACCACCAGCATTGCTCCCCACAGTTTTCCATTTCGTAACTCACTTTCTCTCCCTCACACAGGTCTATTTTGCTGTCTATACCTTCAAGGCCCGAAACCCAAATGAGCTGAGTGTGTCAGCCAATCAGAAACTCAAGATCCTCGAGTTTAAAGATGTTATGGGAAATACAGAGTGGTGGCTGGCTGAAGTTAACGGGAAGAAGGGCTACGTTCCATCCAATTATATCCGCAAAGCGGAGTACACCTGAGCCTATTCTGCCACCCACCGGTCCTCGCCGCCTTTGCTTCCAGTCTAAAGGGTTCTGATGGTCGCCACAGAGGGCACCTGCCTCTGAGACACAGGCCCTCCCCGCATCATTTTGCCACGGTGAGGTGGGGCCCAGGGGAGTCTCGTTCTCCCAGATTGGGTTGTAAACCTTGATGCTCACTAGAATTCCTAGAATCTGAGTGGACCTAAGGCTTTGCTCGTGATTTAGAGACCATGAGAAGAAAGGCAAGTCCTGGGGTCAGCCTTTGGAAGTGAGAAATTCTCAATCAGAAGACCAGCATCCGATGTACACAGGAAGCTGTGCTATAGTGTCGGAACATGTGGGTGCTGGTTGTACCGTACTGTGTCTGGGGTGGCCCCGTGCTCCATGATCAGCTGACCAGACACTGATTTGGATGAAGAGAAGAATTATGGCTCTGGGAGCCCTTCTGGCCTGTGCTTTTACATATGGCAAGGAGTTTGTCAGGACTGTACTGAACCTGGTGCATCAGAGCTTCCAGGACACCTCCAGTGTCCAGAACACTGTCACACACATGCCCCCTGATTCTAAGGTCCCTAAAATACTACCTTCTGTAATCTACTGCATTCCCAGATTGGTGATACAAAATCCAGCTGCTTTCTACTTTTTAGGAAGTGTTGAGGGTCTTTTATTTTCCTTCAGTCCTTCCTATGAAAGTCCTGGTGCTCTTCCCTCATTAGGTACCATCATTGCCACCTTTCTGACAATCATCCCTCCTTTCTGCAGTCTGTGGGAGATGTCTCATAGCCCCCTCCCCCTGGACTCAGTAACTGGCTGGTTTTCCTGAAGTAAAATGATAAGCACTCCAGCCTTTCCATTAAAGTCTCTGCAGTGAGCACATGGATGGCTTTCTCCATTATCCATTTAGTCACATCTACAGATGCAGAAAACAAACTTTAACTTATTTGAATCAGGTTAAGCAATTCCACCTGTCACCATAGCCTCCGTGCTTCGGAGATGACGTCCAGAGCCAAATAGAATCTGAAGTGCCTGATCACCCCTGCCAGTCTCAGGAAGATATTTCCTAACCCCCTACCCTGAGAAACTCCCCTTGAAAGGTCTCTTAGAGCAGGGTTCTTATTTTTAAGATTCCCCCAGATACGAAGCCCACCTTGGAACAGGAAACTGAATTCTGTCTTTTAGAAAGGGAATTGATTATTATACAAATATAAGGCAATAACTTTAGGTATTTTTCCTTTTAAAAAAAGAGGGGTGGGAATTGAGAACAGCTTTACAGGCCCTGCTCCTCCAAGTGCACATTCAGCCTTAAAACCCTGGTGAGTTGGGCAGACCCCCATGGACTCCTCACCCACAGTGTCTTTGCTGATCGTGGTCAGAAGGCAGCCGTGCAGGGGTCTCTTGTGAGAGTGTTTCTACTTAGAGATGTTTATATTTAGTTATTTTATAAATAAAAGCATTTCTAATGGCCAGGAGTATCTTCTTCATTTCTCTTTGTCTTTTCTTAGACCACTTTGCTCTGGCTCCTGGGGAATGTCTTGACAAGTCAGTGATACCCAGATTCTGGGAGACTGGCAGAAGCTCGCTGAAGAAACACGGGTCAAAATTCATTTTGTCAAATCATTTCAACAGAATTTCTGTATATGCAAAACATATCCATGCTGCAAGTGGTTGCTTTTTGCACTATAAAATTACAGCAGAACAGAAAAGGTGGGCCGCTACGGGAGAAGTATCTGCCCAGTGTTGTAGACATGGAAACACTGGATATAAGCTAGCAGGGTCACTCCCCAGCCATTCAGGCAGGCCGGGGGCAGCCAAGGGAAGGGCAGGACAAGTGGCAGAGATGGG
Source organism: Galago senegalensis (assembly GCA_963575145.1). NCBI lineage: Eukaryota > Metazoa > Chordata > Mammalia > Primates > Galagidae > Galago > Galago senegalensis. Next base: position 9,052 of record CAUYTI010118435.1, on the reverse strand, counting down.
ATTGAGGATGGTATGTGGGTGACAGAAGTCATCACCCAGTGTTTAGGAATGGGAAACCATTGAAAGGGAGGCTGTGGGGAAGAAGCTTACAGCTCATCTAGGTGGACTCATTTTATGGACTAGGAAAGTACAGTCCAAACATATTCTACATCAAGTTTTTGAGAGATTATGAGTTTAAACTTGGCCCTGCAGGCTTTGAGTCTGCACCTTGTTCTGGGGCCAGACTGTCTGCCTTCCAACACATGCTGGGACCATGGTAACTTGCCCATCCTACGCTACAGTTATCCTCATCCACAGTAGAGATCATGGTACCATCCACCTCAGAGTTGTACATGGACAGAGCAGGATGTCAGCCAGAGGCTGGAACAGAACTTTTTAGCATTCAACCTCCTGCAGAGACATTTTGAACGACCCACACATGCAAAACCTTTGCAAGTGCTATAGAAACCAGGTAAGAGATTATAGCACCTGTGTACAGCACAAATCAGAACAGACACATTAAAGAGGACAAGAAAGAATTTTCCATTACATCACCTCTGCCCTGGCCTCAAACAGCACAGCATGGAAAGAGAGCCCCAGACTTGGACCTCAATGCCAAGTCCCCAAGTAAAACCCAGTGCTGGCAGCCTCCAAAACCCCAGGCTCTAGTCCTATCTACAGCATGTGTGGGTGGTTCAGGGATGTGGCTGGAAACAACTGCAGACACTCAACGTTTTGCTCAAGCCCACACACCTGCCCACCCTTGCTAGACATAAATGGCTTCTACATCCTTTTTGATCCTGCTGACCAGAAGTTCTGGCAGCTATATAATTCCTAGGTTTCCAGTTGGGAAAAGCATAGAAGAGAGTGGAAAGTGGTGAGTGCCAATAGACCATCTTATTGGAAAGTAGAAAGTACGTATGCCTAGGGCTTAAACATGGCCTTGTGCTTGATACTGTGTGTGCAGTGTGAGTCAACAATTTGATCCTTCTTATGTTCAACTCTTGATTCAAACCACAGGAAAGACAAACAATCCTGGGAGGAGAATGCCACCCAGGAGCTGGTCATTTCCAGCCAGTAGCCATCACTCCCACAATATACTCTCCCACCCAGAGCACCCACCAATTTCCTTGTCCAGCTTTGCAGATCTGGCAGGAGATTAAGGGATTCAAATTAGACCTAGGTAAGCAAAAGAGATCAAGGCTTTAGCAAGCCATACTCCTCTTGCCCATCTCAACATCTCTATGCATCCAAAACACTTGAAGGACAAAACCTACTGCAAAGCATTCGAGAATAGTATAGACCTTTACTGAAGATTTCTAAAGTATGTGGAAAAAGAGTATAATCCTAAGTAAAACTTCCTTTAAAAATCCCTTTAACCCAAAACATCTCTTGACCCCAAACTAATACTTCCTCCACAGCATCAGCTCAAGCCTCAACTCTTCCTTCTCTGTCTCAAATTCCCTCTCACCCACTCCCCTACTGCCAAGCTTTCCTTCTCATCCTCTCACTTTTTTAGGTCAGTTTAATTTCTTATATTGACATCTACCTCAATTACCCACCAACATCACAGCAAAACAAAGGCCTAATGGCCAAGCCATGCAAACAGCAGACCCTCTGAGAGGGTTTAATACTTTTATACTTGGTTATTTTGTATTTTATATGATGCTAAAATGAGTAACTTGGTTCCAAGGAATGTGCCATGACACAATGTTATGTCTTCAAGAGATGCTTTCTATCTCAGGCAAGTTCAGCTGTGTGGAAAGGATCATCTCCCACTCACTCAGCTAGTACTGTATCAAATGTTATAGTGTATTATCTTATTTCTATACCCCAAACACAGAGGTTAAAAATGTGACCAGGTTTGCCCAGATGCAAATAGTGAAGTTCAGATTGAAATCCCAACGTCCCAGCACACTCGAGTATTTAAGCACTTGCCATACAACCCTGAGAGCACACCTGTTCATCTCTGGCCCTAAGCCATTGAATGATCCTCCCTAGCTTTGTTCCAGGGAATCCTTCATCTAAAGCAGAAGAAACTGTTCTTTTCTTTTTTTTAAAAGACAGAGTTTATGTCACCCTCAGTAGAGTGCTGTGATGTCACAGCTCACAGCAACTTCAAACTCTTGGGCTTAAGCAATTCTCTTGCCTCAGCCTCCCAAGTAGCTGGGACTACAGGTGCCCACCACAACGCCCAGCTATTTTCTTGTTGCAGTTGTCGTTATTTAGCTAGCCCAGGCCAGGATCGAACCCGCCAAACCTGGTGTATTTACAACGCCACCCACATACGGGCACCAAGCCAAGAAACTGGTCCTTTAAATCTTGAAAAATTAAACAGCAATAAGAGACTAAGCCAGTCTCCATTGCCTTCAATCAATGTGACAATATGTAACCTCCGGCTGTCTTTCTAGCCCTTTTACATAGAGATGATTTGGAGACCTGACCCCACTGCTCTGCTCCTGAACCCTTGGTTTTTGTTGAACTTTAACCCCATAAACCCAATCTTTTGACCTATCCACTTGGAAACTGCAACCCAGTAGGGAAGTTCCCCTGCAAGAGATAACTCTTTAGGAAATTTCCAAAATGCACTTAGTACCCATAAATGACCTGCCTGGTTCCCTAATCTGTCCAACCATGTAGAGGCTTCTAGATAATTTTGGTCCTCAGTTTACTCCTGGAAGTCTCATGTAGCATCTATTCCAACTTAAGATAAACATGGTGATCCTAAAATTCATATGGATGGTATGACAATCTTAAAAGAATAACAAACTATGCAACTATAGTAATTGAAAAGTAACTGGATAAATTGGACTTGATCAAAATTGAAAAGTTTTGTGGCTCAGCACCTGTAGCTCAAATGACTAAGGCGCCAGCCACATACACCAGAGCTGGTGGGTTAGAATCCAGCCCAGGCCTGCCAAACAATGACGACAACTATAACCAAAAAATAGCCAGGCTTCATGGTGGGCGCCTGTAGTCTCAGCTACTTGGGAGGCTGAGGCAAAAGAATCACTTGAGCCCAAAAGTTTGAGGTTGCCATGAGCTGTGATGCCACAGCACTCTAACTGAGGGTGACAAAATGAGACTCTGTCTCAAAAAAAAAAAAAAAAAAAAAAAAAGACAATCCACAGAATAGGAATAAAAATATTACAAATCAAAAATCAAATAAAGCACTTACATCCAGAATATAGAAAGAAATCTTATAACTCAGCAATAAAAAGACAAAAACCAAATTTTAAAATGGGCAAAGGAATAGAAATTTTCCCAAAGAAGATATACAGATAGCAAATAAACACATGAAAAGATTCTCTAGATTATTAGTCATTAGGGAAATCTATGAGATGAATTCGCATCCACTAGCATGGCTAAAATAAATTTAAGTTGATATCAACTAGTTGTTGATAGATGGTTTTATATATGGGTTGCCTGTTCTGTTCCATTGGTCTATATTTCTACTTTTGTACTAGTGCCATGCTGTTTTGGTTGTGATAACCTTGTATTCAACAAAGCAGACAACATACACACTGGGGAGGGGAAGGCCTATTCAATAGACAGTACTAGGGAAAACTCGACAGCCACATGCAGAGGAATGAAACAGGACTGCTATCTCTCACCCCTTACACAAATTAATTCAGGATGAGTAAAAGACTTAAATATAAGGCAGGAAACCATAAAAAATCTACAAGAAAAACTCTTAGACATGGGCCTAGCCAAAAATAATGTATGACTGAGATCCTAAAGGCAAATACAGAAACAAATAAGTAGGGCTTGATTGAATTAAAAAGCTCTGCATAGCAGAATAATCAACAGAGTAAATGGACAACCTACAGAATAGGAGAAAATATTCACAAACTATAAAGGGCTTATATGCTGAATCTATGAAGTTCTCAAGTTACCAAGAAAAAAAATCATTAAAAAGTGGGCAAAGGCTCGGCACCTGTGGCTCAAGCGGCTAAGGCACCGTCCACATACAACTAATGTGGCGGGTTCGAATCCCCAGCCAAGGCCCGCCAAACAACAATGACGGCTGCAACCAAAAAATGGCCGGGCATTGTGGTGGGCGCCTGTAGTCCCAGCTACTTGGGAGGCTGAGGCAGAAGACTCCCTTGAGCCCAGGATTGGAGGTTGCTGTGAGCTGTGATGCCATGGCACTCTACCCAGGGGGATAGCTTGAGGCTCTGTCTTAAAGAAAAAAAAAGTGGGCAAAAAATATGAACAGAAGTTTATCAAAAGATAGATAAATGGCCAACAAATGAAGAAAAATCAACCATCAGGGAAACGCAAATTAAAACTACAATGAGATACCTCTACCTTACCCTGTCAGAATAACTACTACTAAAAAGTAAAAAACGGGCAGCACCTGTGGCTCAAAAGCGTAGGGCGCTGGCTCCATATGCCAGAGGTGGCGGGTTCAAACCTGGCCCCCTGCCAAAAACTGAAAAATAAATAAATAAAATAAAAATGAAGTTATTAAAAAAAAAAAAAAAGTAAAAAACAAGGCCAGGTACAGTGGCTCACACCTGTAATCCTAGAACTCTGGGAGGCCAAGACTGGTGAATTCCCTGAGCTCAGGAATTTGAGACCAGCCTGAGCAAGAGCAAGCCCCCCTTCTTTACCAAAAATGGAAAATCTAGCTGGGCACCTCATAGTCCCAGCTACTTGGCAGGGCTGAGACAAGAGGATCCCTTGAGCCAAAGCATTTGAGGTTGTTATGAGTTATCATGCCATGACACTCTACCCAGGGATGACAGAGTGAGACTCTGTCTTAAAAAAAAAAAAAAAAAAAAAAAAAAAGCCAAGAACAATAGATACTGGCATGGATGCAGGGAGAAAGAATGCTTATATACTGTTGATGAGACTGCAAGTTAGTACAACTGCTATGGAAAATAGTATGGAAATTCCTCAAATAAATAAAGATTTACCCAGTAGTGGGATTGCTGGGTTGAACGTTATCTACCCAAAGGAAAAGAAGTCACTTTATTAAAAAGACACTTGCACCCAAATGTTCATTGCAGCATAATTCATAATCACTAAGATATGAAATCCACTTAAGTGCCCACAATTTATGAGTGGATTAACCAAATGTGACACGCACACACACAAATATATATTTCCACCATGGAGTACTACTCTGCCAAAAAAGTGAAATAATGTCTTTCACAGCAACTTGAATGAAACTGGAGACCATTTTCCTAAGTGAAGTGTCTCAGGAATGGGTAAATCAACACGACATATACTCTCTAATTGGGAACAAACTGACGGCATGCATGGGCACAGAGAGATAAAGGTCATTGGAAATCAAGATGGGGAGGGAGAAGGGGAAGGACAAAAATCTATTTATCAGCTATAGTGAACACTACGTGGGTGATGGGCACCATTAATAACCTTGACTTAAGCATTATAAAAGATATATGTAACAAAAACATTTGTATGCTTCCTAATATTTTGACCTTTTAAAAAGATGAGATCTGACATCACCAAGATGGTGAAATAGGATTTTCCATTAGTCACCCCCTCACCAACAGAAACATCATTTTGAACAACAATGTACATATAAAGATAGTTTCATAAGAGCTAAGGAAACAAGGTGAGAGATTATAGTACTTGGGCTTAGCTTAGAAATAAGACACATTGAAGAGGGTAGGAAGTTTTACATTACTCGGATCTGCACCTCCCTTCCCCAGACAGCATCATGTGGAGAGAGATATCATCTGTTTGAGGGGGAAGAAAAGAGAAGAGAATACCAGACATTTCTCAGAACCCAACACCAACCACTGTGGACCCAGTGGGGCCTAAGACTGCCTCCACACTGTCTTAGTACCAAGTTCTAGGCGTGTCCCAGTGGACCCAGGCACTAGACCTATACTAGTGATTGGGCAGCCACCACAGACTCAGGCTTGGGTTAGCCTCTGTGGACACAAGCTTCAGGCCATATTGGCCTGAGAGGAATATTGGCTCCAAGCCTGCTTTCACAGACCAAGGCTCTAGGCTCACATCTGTGAGCCCAATGGACATGTCCTCCCCAGTAGATCCAGGACTCAAGCCCAGCCATGCAGACTCAGGAGCCAGGCATGCCTGCCTGCTGACCCAGGTACCAGGCTAGCCTTCCTGGGGACTCCAGCAGCAGGCTTACTCAAGGACCATGCCAGACAGCCTACCCAGAATCTCTGGATGGACTGACTGGTGAAGGGATTCCCTAAGACTGGGATAAGTTTATACTTCTTCAGATATTCAAACACCAACACATGGCCACAAGGATCAAAATCAAACACATCATAGAAATAAAACAAAGCAGAAGTAAAGAAATGGAGATGCATGAACTGCCTCCTGACAAAGAATTCAAAGTAATTATGTTAGGAAAGTTCAGTAAACTTCAAGAAAATAGAGAATTCTCTATTGACCAAAATGATAAATTTAATAGAGATTGAAATTATATTTTAAAAAATTCTAGAGCTAAAAAATACAATGGCTCAGATGAAAAATGCAATAGAGTACATCAATAGCAGAATTGATTAGGTATCAAAGAAAGAATCCGAACCTGCAGACAAGTTGGTTGGAAATATATAGTCAAGACAAAAAAAGAGAAAAGAATAAAAGGGAATGAAGAAAGCTTATGGGATTTATGGGATAGCATCCAAAGAACCAATTTGAGACACAGGTGTTCAAAAACAGAAACAAGGGGGTAGAATGTTTATTAAAAGAAATAGCAAAATGTTTTCTAAAGTAAAAAAACTCTGAACAGATGGTGAGAGAATCTGACTTCAGCAACTATGATGCTCTGCTTTTATCTGCCTGGCATCAAGTATATAAAATTTCCCCTAATTCATGGTCTGTACACTGAATGAGAGTAATGGAAAATCAGTTTCCCCACCATCATAGGTTCCCTGGCAGGAGACCTGTCCCTGTCTCAACCCATGGGAAGCATCAGTAGTGCCCAAAGGGAGTAGTGTCCAAAGGGACAGCCAGAGCCAAAGGGATGAGACTACCATATTTGGCCCTGGAAAGTCTCATACATAACTCAACCAAAAGAGACACCAACTCAGAGTAGCTGTTCAACAGCACCACACTATTAAGAAGTTCATTCTACAGGTTCCCTGGGCACAACCCCCTAGCCAGCTTTCCTACAGTACTGGGCTATACTCTGTGGGATCTCTCCCATTTGGAATGGGTGGCACTGTGGTTTTTACCAGAACCAAGTCAAACCTGGGCTTAAGGTGCTATCTAGTGTCAAAAAGGAACCAGCAACCAAGCAGAGAAAGAAAACAGCTAAATTACTAAGAGTCTCTTATCAAACATTTCCACTGGAAACCAACACAAGCCAGACAAAGACACAGCTAAATATCCCTTTGATGAAGAGATGCAGACATAAATGTACATCCATAAGAAACAGTAAACTGGGCGGCTCCTGTGGCTCAAAGGAGTAGGGCGCCAGCCCCATATGCCAGAGGTGGCAGGTTCAAACCCAGCCCAGGCCAAAAAAAAAAAAAGAAAGAAAGAAAGAAAAAAAGAAACAGTTAACTGGGAACCATGACACCCTAGAAAGACACAGCAAGAAACCATCACTAACAAGATGACACAAATTAAAGATTGCAGTTTTATGCAACCTTAGTCATCTCCATGTTAAATTTCTGAACTGCTTTTCTGTGTTATCAGAGAAGTTTGACAAAGAGATTAAAATAATAAACCCAGAAATCTTGAAACTGAGAAATACATTTGCCAAGCTGAAAAGATCATTAGAGGGTTTCAACAACAGAATGGATCAAGCAGAAGAAAAAAAAAAAATCAGTGAGCCAATTTACAGGCCTTTGGAAAATACAGAGGAGTTAAAAGTGGAAAGGAATAAAGTTTGTTAATTCAAAAGACTTTTTTCCTTTTTTTGAGACAGAATCTCACTGTCACCCTGGGTAGAGTACGGTGACATCATAGCTCACAGCAACCTCAAACTCCTGGGCTTAAGCAATTCAAAGAAGATCCTAAAAACAGAAAGAGAACCAAACAACATATTAAGGGGCTTTCAATGAAAACCATACAAGCCAAGAGGGAGCAGGACAATATTTTCAAAGCACTGCATGTAAAAATACTGCCATCCAAGAAACAATCCAATAAAGCGATCCTTCAAATATAAAAGACAAGCAGAAGATGAGAGAATTCACCACCAGATTCACCTACAAGATACGCTAAGGAGAATTCTTCAATCTCAAAGAAAAGAACACTGACATGCAAAAAGAAAACATTTGAAAGTATAAAACCCACTGGTGAAGTTAAATACACAAACCCAGATTATTTTAATTCTATAAATGTGACGTGTAATCCACTCATAACTCTAGTTAAGAAGGCTGAAAGACAAATCTATTAAAAACAATATTATCTGGCAGCACCTGTGGCTCAAAGGAGTAGGGTGCCAGGCCCATATGCCAGAGGTAGCAAGTTCAAATCCAGCCCCGGCCAAAAAAACTGCAAAAAACAAAAAACAAACAAACAAAACCCCCCAATATTATCTATGATAATCTGTTAAGAGATAGGGCATAAAGCCGAGCACGGTGGCTCATGCCTGTAATCCCAGCACTTTGGGAGGCCAAGAGGTTTGATCACCTGCAGCTCATGCATTCAAGATCAGCTGAGCAAGAGCAAAATCCCATCTCTAAAAAATAGCCAGGCATTGTGGCAGGCATCTATAGTCCCTGCTACTTGGGAGGCTGAGGCAAGGGGATCACTTGAGCCCAAGAGTTTGAGATTGCTGTGAGCTATGATGCTACAGCACTCTACCAATGGCAACAAACTGAGACTATCTCAGGAAAAAAACCCAGAAATTTAGAAAGATTAGGTGCCAAAACACCCAGCACAATACTTGTATATTTTTTATATCACATAGAACTAAAATCCCAGAACAATAAACTCTGTCTAGAAGACCTTGTGTCCTTTTTTTTTTTTTTTTTTTGAGACAGAGCCTCAAGCTGTCCCCCTGGGTAGAGTGCTGTGGCATTACAGCTCACAGCAACCTCCAACTCCTGGGCTCAAGCGAGTCTCCTGCCTCCACCTCCCAAGTAGCTGGGCCCACAGGCGCCCGCCACAA